>UESW01001778.1:228609-300529 GCA_900491605.1 Calamus simplicifolius | reverse complement strand
CAATATAGCTGATTCATTCACTAAGACATTACTGGCTCAGGGTTTTGAGCTACATCTTGAAGGGATGGGACTTAGAGACATGTTTCATTTGCTTTAGGGCAAGTGAGAAATTGTTGGGATATGTGCCTATAAACAAATAACATTTATTATTTTACTGAATAATTTGAGAAATTTTTTAATATTATACTTGCATGCATGTTTTGATGCTTTATAAATATCAAAAATCCCTAGATTATTTAAATGTGACTTTAAATATTGTATATAAGTGTTATATACAAGGATAATATTTAAAGTAAAATAATCTAAATTTATCCATAATTATAAATTAAAGTTGCAATCATGATCTTTAATTTAAAATTACTAGCGCGGTTCATTACATTCTGAATGAAATGATCTTATCCGGATTGTTAATAATGAGATTATCGGAATGAAAGCGCTTTATATAATTTGATTATATAGGACTAGAATGCGATTAATTATGAATTTCTAATAAATTTCGTTGTTAAAATAGAGCATTCAAAATTAATCAATGATGGTCATATATGAATCGATCTTAATTCTGAGTAATTAATAGACTCCTATTTATTGTATTATATTTTTTGATATGCCGGGTAATGACACAGAAACATAGTGTGAAATTCTTGATATATTAGAAATATAATAACATATATTAATATACAAGATGAAATCCATTCCTTCGTAAAGAAGTCAGATGGACGGTTCCTATAAGTGTTGAATCGGGGCTTGAATAATAAGAGCGCTCAATTTATGATTGGATCATAAATATATTATTTATTATAGAATCAATGGTACTTATGGATAAAAATATAATTAAAGAGGTTAATGAAAAATGCTTAGCTTTAATCATGAACCGTTTATGGAGGATTGATTTATATGTAGTGACTATATCAATGGACAATTCAAATTATTTTGAATATAATTAATTTTATAATTTTAAGAGTGCAGTTCCAAATTTTTAGTGGAGTAATTTGGAATTAATAATTTTGATATTTTAATTAAGGTATTAATTGAATATCAAAATTATTGAAGCTTAAAATTATAATGTCCATGGTTCCTCTAGATGGCTCCATTAAATTATGTAAACTTTATTATATGTTGGGTTGAGTTATTAATTTGGAATTAAGATTTCTAGATTAATTTTCATACCGAAATTAATTGGATTAATTTCTATTTTAAATAATATGATTATTTAAAAATAAATTTAAAATTATTTTAAATTTAAGAATATATGGTGTGCTAGGGAACACATCGTAGGCATATTCCACAAGAAGAGTCTATGTGAAAAATTATTTTGTTGTTGGAGAAATATATGGGATCGTGGGAGAGCTTTTCTCTTTCCCGTTTCATCCCATGATAAATATATCAAAACAAACTAACAATTGATTGTTGCATAGATATACGTTAAAGTAATTCCAAGAGTTGGAAGTTATATTTAAATTTTAATTAATTGATTAATTAATTAAAAAGGTTGGTAGTTATTATTCTCTTAGAATATAAGATTCATGAAAGAAAAATAAGAGGAAGAAGATGATCAACCATAGAGAGTTTTCTCCTTCAATTTCACTTTATCTCATGAGTTAAGAATACAAAGTGAATAAAAACTCAATTGTATGATATCAACCCAAATCAAAAGGAACACCCACTCGTTCATGTTCATCATAATTTAGAGAACGTTTGGAAAGATCCATGATGATCAAAAGG
The DNA here is from genome assembly GCA_900491605.1 of Calamus simplicifolius. NCBI lineage: Eukaryota > Viridiplantae > Streptophyta > Magnoliopsida > Arecales > Arecaceae > Calamus > Calamus simplicifolius. Next base: position 298,807 of record UESW01001778.1, on the reverse strand, counting down.
ATTTGATGATTCCAAGGTGGTATTATCGGAGTTCAAGACATTTGACGAAAGGTCAATTTCTTGATCTCCTTATTGTTCTTATTATTAAATTAATATGGGTATAGATCGCTAAATAAATTTTTAAGATATATGATTTGATCCTTATCTCGCTTTCGCAAACATCTCAAAATCATTTTGAGATTACCAGCAAGACTACAACTCGGCTGTAATCAAGTAGATTATAGTGTGGACCCAAGTGATACTTGGGAGTAGACGTAGGTGTTGGATACACCGAACCACTATAAAATCTTTGTGTTTGTCGTGTTTTGACTCTCTCACTCTATCTCTTTATTTGTGCTTAGCATTTATCTTGCACTTAATCTCTTTTAATTCAAAGCACATAATTTCAAAATGTTAAATTCTTAAGAACCCAATTCGCCCCCCTCTTGGGTTGCCATCTGGGCCAACATATTTGTAATTTAAATATCGACTTCACCCCCTCTTGGGTTGCCATCTGGACCAACATATTTGTAATTTAAATATCGACTTAGTCCTAGATAAAGTAAAGTGGAAGAAGCAGATTCATGTAGCTGACCCTATGTAGTGGGAAAAAAGTTTAGATTAGATTAGTTTGGTCTAATCTTAAAATCTAAACCTAATCTTAGATTAGATTAGTTTGGTCTAATCTTAAAATCTAAACCTAATCTAAATAGCTTATTGGATGATGTATGGAGCAATTTGGATCGGGTTAGCGGACCATGGGTATCCACTGGCACTATCATCTTTCCTTCTTCTTCGCGGGTGCACGCCCGACTCTACCGCTCCGTCGCCCCGCGCATGTACTTTTCGTCTTCTGTCGCCTCCCTCTGTTACCTTATTTATCTCGTATTTGGTGCTATCAGATAATGCTACGAAGGTTTAGATTGGTTTAATTTTTATTTAGTTATATATAATTTAAAAGTTAAGATTAAATTAAATTACGAATGTATAAAAGTTTAAAAATTAATTTAATTTTATTAAATTAATTTATAAATTTTTTTTTGTTAAATCTAAACCTAACCATTTATGAATGTATTTAAACTCTAATATATAAAGTTTGAATGGAATATAAAATAGATTCTTTTGTCGCAGGATAACTTTTCTTCTCTCAACCTTCTCCTCTCCCTCTTCCTTCTTTCATCAACAGAGGCTCCCCCAACGAAACCGTAGAGGGATCCAGCGTGGAGCGGCTTTGTGAGGAGAAGCCAGACGCTCGGGTTCCGGCTTTGTGAGATCGTGAGGGAAAAGATCACGGTGGGAAGGCTCCGGTTCCGATCTCAGGAACCGGACGGACTCCCTGCTTCTCCAAGACTCGCACGCTGTAGCGGTCGACGTCCGTGGACAGGAATTCGTCCGACTGGGTGGAAGCGTGGAACGTGGAGAGAAGATTCCCAGGCCGTGGCTTCGTGAGGGGAAGTCCGTGCAGGAAAGGAAAGTAAGAGGATTATAAAATAATCCTAAGAAATAAGTGGCTGTGGAGGCTTTGGTGGGTCAAACCTTGGATAAGAGGTTGAGAGAACAAGCAATTAACCAATACACCATATTATTTTTTCAGGTTGATTTCGTTGTTGTTCATCAACGACTAAACCCAACACCTTCTCGAGCGATAAGTTCGGTCCTCTTCGTTCCGAGGGTCGCCATCTCTCGCTCTCTCATCGTGCTTGGGAGAAAACGGTGAGTTTTTTCTTAATCTCTAAATATCTATCGTTTGGATTATTCTAGGTTTTCTGATCAAATTTTGAGTGTCTAAATTTTCTTGATTTCATTATTGGATCGTTATCTGTAGATGATAAGCGATTCTGAAGGGTTACGATGGGCTATTGGATTTTTATTGTTATAATATACTTCAAACTATTTCGTATATTCTTAATCTCTAAATATCTATCGTTTGGATTATTCTGGGTTTTCTGATCAAATTTTGAGTGTCTAAATTTTCTTGATTTCATTATTGGATCGTTATCTGTGGATGATGGGGGATTTTGAAGGGTTACGATGGGCTGTTGGATTTTTATTGTTATAATATACTTCAAAACTATTTGATATTTTTTAGGCGCGACTTTGAAGTGATTTATAATATACTTCAAAATGTTTTATTTGCTGACTTTTTTTGATGTTATAGAACATTAAGTATGATGAAAGGATGCTTTGTTATGGACCTCTGTTATGTCGTGTGTGAGTTGGTAATTTATTTCTTATTTTTAGAAAAAAAAAAAGGAAGCTTGTCACTTTCATTGAAAAAAAAGAAAAGAAAGAAAGAAATAAAATGCATTGAGAGATAGAAGAGAAAATAGGAGGAAAGATGCAAGAAAGAAGAAGAAAAGAGACAAGAAACGAGGGAGAAAAAGCAACATAAATCCTGAGCATAAAAAAGCTTGTAGCTGAGTAGCTCTAAAGAATAGACTAAGCTTAACTTGTGAGGTCTGAGTCACGGTTCTAGTCCCCAATCCTTTAGTAGCAACAGCATACTCTTCACTGCTTCCTTTACGGTCGAAATGTCACAGTGAAGATTTTTTTGATTTATGACCAATAGCAGTGATTGAATCTTGGCCAAACAACCAGTCTTCTGTTTGTGCTAATTTTCTCCAAGTACCCAGAAGTCAAAAATATCATCAATAAGTGTATGTTCAATTTCCTTAGGAAGTGAAGGCAGATGGATTTGGTCCACAACCACAAGCAGCTTAGAAAAGAACCTGTGGTTTCTTGATGAGAGTTGCAAAGAACGAAAACCTGATGAGAAGAAGATTTTCTTTTATTTTTGTTTTTGTTTTTTGAGGGGTAGGAGATGGACAACAGACATCTAGGTTCCAGACTTTTAATACTAACGATCAACCATTCATGTTGGTAAGGTCCCAGATATGTGGTATAATCAAATAATGCAGTGTGTAATGTAGAGTATGTGCTTGAGTCCAAATATCCATCAAGAATAAATGCAAAAGGAATAAGGAAAGAACAACGCAACTCAATGCACAGCAGTCCTCTTTTAAAATTCAGCCAAAAAAATATGAAACAATCTAAGTGGGTATACAGCCGCAATCTAACATGAGATAAAAAGTAATGTGGTTAAATTTTATAGACAAACACACTCTTAAACTTAGTTGCTCTTCTTTCCTACCATCATGAAGAAACTCAAAAATAAAAATCAATTATAAACATAAATTGTTTTAGTAATTGATCACGGAGAAAACTAGGGTACCTTTGGTTTAGTATCATAGTTGGAGTCAAAAACAAAATTAAATTCCATTGGAATTGGAATCATTCATTCCCCCATCTTTTTGGTTCATATAAAAACCGAAATCGGAATATGGTTTCTAAATTCGGCTAATAATATATATTGAAATATATAAAGTTATATATAATAATATACTATGTTGTACTAGTTATGGATGAATTAACCAAATATATTCAAGATGATATCCTATGCTGTATGTTATTTGTAGACGACAGAGTGTTGATTGATGAAACTTAAGTTGCTCTTCTTTCCTACCATCATGAAGAAACTCAAAAATAAAAATCAATTATAAACATAAATTGTTTTAGTAATTGATCACGGAGAAAACTAGGGTCCGTTTGGTTTAGTATCATAGTTGGAGTCAAAAACAAAATTAAATTCCATTGGAATTGGAATCATTCATTCCCCCATCTTTTTGGTTCATAAAAACCGAAATCGGAATATGGTTTCTGAATTCGGCTAATAATATATATTGAAATATATAAAGTTATATATAATAATATATACTATGTTGCATTAGTTATGGATGAATTAACCAAATATATTCGAGATGATATCCTATGTTGTATGTTATTTATAGACGACATAGTGTTGATTGATGAAACTAAATCTAGAGTAAATGCTAAGCTAAAGATTTGGAGAGAGGCTTTAGAATCTAAAGATTTTAAGATTAGTAGAACTAAAACTGAATATATGAAATATAATTTTAGTGAAAATAGAAATACAAATAAAGAGAGAGAGTGAAGATTGAAAGCCAAGAGATACGAAGGAGTGAAAGATTTAGGTATTTGGGATCATTTATCCAGCAAAAAGGTGAAATACATGAAGATGTGAATCGTAGAGTTAAAGCATGATGGATTAAGTGGAGGAATGCTTTGGGAGTATTGTATGATCAATGCATCCCATTAACATTGAAAGAAAAATTTTACAAAACCGCTATTAGGCCAGCTATGCTATATGGAATAGAGTGTTGGGCAATACTGAAACAATATGTGAATAAGTTAAATGTAACAAAAATGCGCATGTTAAGATGGATATGTGGTAAAACATTAAAAGATAGAATTAGAAATAAACATATACGAGAAATTATAGGAGTAGCTTCAATTAAAATAAAATGAGAGAAAACCGATTGCGGTGATTTGAACATATACAACGAAGACCTTTAAATGCTCCAGTTAAAAAGGATGATCTTTTAACAGTTCATGGTAATGATAGAGATAGAGGTAGACGTAAATTAATATTGACAAAATAATTAAAAAAAATATAACTATTCATAATTTGAGCATCAATTTAGTTCTAAATAGAGTATAATGGAGGAAGCAGATTCATGTAGCCGATTCCATGTAGTTGGAAAAAGGCTTAAATGAGTTGAGTTGAGTTGAGTATTATAATACTATAATAATATATAATATATTCTTTATGATGTATAACATATTAATAATATAATATAATAAATATATTATTAATATATTATACTAATATAATATATATTTTATAATATATGAATATTATATATAGTACATTATTATATATATATTGATATATAGAAAGCTTGGTATATATTTATTTGTTCTATGCTACTTTCTCTCTCCGTCTCTCTGTCTCTTTGTCTCTCTCTTCCCCTTGACTCTTAGCTTTGTGACTTCTCACAATAATTCGCCCAGAGTCATTATTTACTAGTGCCACCTGTTATTGTTGATAAAGAAATATAAGTCCAATCCATAAATAATAAGATGTCTCCATCAAATATATCACCTACTCATGTAGAATCTTTCAGTCATCCACATCACCAGCATTATTTATTTTGAAGAAATAATAATGATGTAGCACATTTTACTCTAATTGTAAATTGTGATCCTTTGTTATATGAGAAGGTTGCTAATAATGATTGTTGGGTTCAAGCAACAAAATGAGAAGATTCATGCAATTGAAAAGAATAATACTTGGAAACTTATTATTCTTTTTAGAGATAAGAAGCTTATTAGTGTCAAGTGCGTGTACAAGATAAAATATAAGCCAAATAGAGAAGTAAATCACTTTAAAGTAAGATTGGTTGCAAAGGAGTATAAGCAAAGGCCATGTATTGATTATTTTGAAGTGTTTGCTTTAGTTGTTAGACTTGATACTGTTCGTATAATTATTTATTTTGCTACTTAAAATCACTAGAAAATCTTTCAAATAAATGTAAAGTCTGCTTTCTTAAATACTATAGTTAAATGGGAAGTATATGTTGAACAATCTCCAGAACATGCAAAGAAAGAGAAAAAAAATAAACTTTACAAGTTGAAGAAGGCTTTATATGCTTTAAAACAAGTGCCTTGAGCAAGGTATATTCGGATTAACTCATATTTCCTTGATCATGGATTTCATAAATGTTTCTATGAGCATACTTTGTATATCAAGTCCAATCAATAAGGTGATGTCATTGTGTGCTTAAATATGGAGTAATTTTGCTGGCAATAATTCTCAATAATTGATAAATTCAAGGAAGATATAATTGCTTAGTTTGAGATAATAGATATGAGATTGATGTCTTACTTTCTTGATATTAAGGCGATTCAGATTCTTGATGGTATATTTATATCTAAGAAGAAATATGTATTTGATATTTTGAAGAAGTCTTTATTTGATTAGAATTATTTTGTTTAGTTGTTAAGAAGACCTTATTCGTATTGATATAGGAATCTGTTTCTATCATTTTTGAGTTTTTTCCTAGTCTATAAATATGGGTGTCTAGATTATTTTTTTGTAAGAGTGTTTGAAAGCATATGAGGACTGTAGCAATCTATAATTGGTTTGTTTAGAGATAGTTTAGTGAGTTTTAGTTTATTAATAAAAGAACTTTTTTATCTTTTTATTTTTAATGTTGCCTACCCTTGGATTGGTTGGTTTAGAAATCTTCTAGCTTTGTTGCCGAACTTCCATCAAACCATCTTAAATCCGATAAAACTTGCCCTTTCTTATGTTTCTCTTGTGACTTACCCGCTCCTCCACAATTTGGGTTCAGTTCGGATCCGAGTTTTCTGTTACAGGATCAAAACCGAACCCGCCAATCACCCCCTCCTTGAAGTCGCCCATGCTTAACCCGACCCCTTTGGAAACCCTAAAACCCTAAACCTCTATTTCGTTGGCTCACCATGGCGTCCTCGAAGAAGAATACCGCCGTCCGTGGGTCAGACGATGACGGAGGAAACAGTGAGGCTATGCTATCCCAAGACGACTTGGAGTGGCTCTCTTCCCTCTCCGAGCCCGAGCTTGTGAGTTTTCTCCTCAAAGTTAAACTCGAAAGTTTCTTCGTCTACTCGTTCTGTTTAGAATTTACCATGACAACTCTTTTGCAGGATTTTCTTATCAGTTTAAAAGAATTGGCCATTAGAAGGGCGAAGAATGCAGGCTGTAAAGTTCTCGCAAATAAATTTGATGTGAAGATGCTCCGCGCTCTTGGTATAACATAACAATAAATGCATGCTTTATTACATTTTTAATTCAGCAACTTGGAAGCCATTTTGAAAGGATTTATTTTGATTTACTATGTTTATAGGAAAGCTTTCTAATAGAATTATGTTGTAACAATTTGAAAGGTATACTATTGGTTAAGTTTTATTGCATGAAAAATAAGTACATTGATGGCTGATTTAACTGAATTATCTTCATCGGATTGAAGAAATTTTGGAAGAGGGAGTTGACACAATAGAACCTAGAGGTAGATTTACTATCTCGCAAAGACTTTTTTTGATTGATATGTATGGTTTTTGTCTTAATAGCGCAAAGCTCCCTTTAACTAAAGCTGTTCTATGTAATTTAACAATGTAAATATAACCACCGGTAGATGTGTCTTTAGGGGGAGCAGAGCTGGCGTTGGTGGAGGCCTGACAATGTGCCTTTTTTTTTTCTTCCTTGACAACCAGTCATGAACTATGATTGTCTTGCTATCTGGGAATTAGGAGAAAATTTCCTTGAGTCTTGAGGTTTCTTGGGGATCACCTTTGTCAGTAAAATCAAGAACCATTCATGAAGTTAACTATATATATTTCAGTTTAGATATCTTTCAGATTAGAGTTAATTTTTTACTTATGATATTTGTTTTCAGGATATGTTCACAAGTATAATCTAAAGTGCCATAACTTGAAATTCCATAGTTCTTTTCAGCTTTGTAACATATTTTGGGGGCATCTCAGCAAAAGACTTAACTTGGATATATCAGACGCAACAAAAAAAAAACACTTCTTTGGCCATGAGGTGCTGATATGGGATGACATATGTAAATGCCATTTATCTTTCTTTAATAATATAAATATAAATATGAGGCTTTATAGTTGATTAGTGCAATCTGTGGCTGATGTAAAGTCAATCCAAGGTTTGCCATCTTGATATTAGAACCCATACCAGTACAACCTAGTTCCTGGTTTGGTGTATCAAGACTCGGCATGCGTCTCGTATCAAGTCTTAGTTTGCCACTGGTATGCACACTTGATATGGGATAGTACATACCAATATAGCATATCACGAGTCAATACAATTATTATTATTTTCTTTTTTTCCCGGCCTATATTCATGGAATAAAGGACATCTTCATCTTAGATCAAAGTTTCTTTAGTTTCGCTTTTTTTTTTCCTGATTTTTTAAAACCCATTTATGGTAATTCCCATGCCTATATCTATTTCTCTGAGCTTGACTATTCACCTCTACAACCATATATTTGACAAGTTCTGTCTTTTCCTTCTGCTTTCTTGAGGTCAGATTCAGAAAACAAGTAAAACATGTAGTACTCATACTTCCAATCATCGTTGATCAATCTATATTTGTAAGGGGCCTGTATTTTAATTTCATGACTTTTAGCATTTAGGAGAAAGTTTGCTCTTGCTATGTTGTTTATAAGTTAATTTGAGGTTTGCTTCTTGAGGTGGAGGTTTTAATTGGGGGGTGCCTCGGTAGGTTGAGGGACCATTACAAGAAGATGGAATTTAATTCAGACTGAGTGCTTTAATTCCAGATATTATGATAACCATAATTTTTAGGGCTTCAACTTGGGTTCTAGGAGTTCACTTCGATGTTATGATAAGAGTAAAATCATTTATTTTTTTTAAAAAAATAAAGATTTATGCATTCTTTATTTTTCAACATGTTGTCACATGAAGAAAGATATTTCTGGAATGAGCCAAAGTGATATCCTAATTCTGATATAGTTTCAGTGATCTCAATCAATATTCACAATAATGCTTATTTTAAACAGTATAGTCTGAGATCTAAGGAGTGGTTGAAAACTAATCTGAATTGGCGACTCTTTAAAGGTCACCATATGCACAAGTGCACATATTATCTTGTTCAAAGCTCATTTCTTGCAATATTGAAAACTTACCTGGCATTGAGTATGGCTATCTTTAAAACAGTTTAAACAAACACTGGACGTTATAACGAGGTTAGCAAATAAAATTTGCATTATTTGCAGTTCATTCAGCTAGGAGGGATGTTGCATTGTTACATTTGTATGCAAGCCATGTGGTCACTTGATAGACTATAATCTAACCGTCCAGCTTAGAGAAAAGTGTGATGCTGTAATGATTCCATACATGGAACTTTGGAGTTTTAAGTGTCATTTCTATTATTTTTCTTGTAATTCAAGGTCCCTTTTCTTTTCTGAGCACTCTCTCTCTCTCTTTGTTTGTGTGTGTGTGCATGCCTTAAAGTGTTGATTTATAACTTCTTCTTAGGCATTCATTTCTTCAGGTAATCTATTAGCCATCTACCTTCTTTTTATCTTTTATTGGGGGCTTCATCCTACATATATGACTTAATGCCATTAATGCCATGCATAAAAACTTGGCGAGTATTTGTTATTCATTCTGATTTCTTTCCAGGTATTGTTTTGTTGGAACATTTTAAGTCACATGCTGAAAGTGCATCCCTACCGCCAAATTTTGCTGAGGCATCTGCATTGTTGAGAGACTGCAATTTGACAACTCCACATATTGAGAAGAATGCTGGTTTTGTTATAGTTAGTGAAGATGCCAAAGAACCAAGGTTTGTCACTCCAAGAAGAAAGCGGATGTGGGAAGGGTAATGCTTTCTGTAAACACATAAGATGTGCTTTATGTTTTTATTGTGTTTAAAATCATGTTCATTTGTGTATGTACGATGGCCTATTGCCTTGAGATCATATGCCAATGTCAGGTGTTTTGGCATCACTTAGATGAGCCCATTGAACATTGATCTGCTGAAATTCCTATTTTTATTTGTTTGATTATTTGGTGCAATCAGCGGTATACACCAATCTTATTTTGAACTAAACTAGTACTATTGATCTGATCATTAATTATATAGAATGAGTCTGAATTGTTTTTTAGATAAATGTTTCAATTTTTATCCGATGGTTACAGACTTAATCTTAAGGAACTTCTGCAAAGATGATTCTTTTGCTGTTTTAAATGAAGATGGATTTTAAGGGTGAAATACTTAGAAATATGTGAAGCAAATTTTAATATCTTTCTTTTATGTATAGGCTATGTGAGAAGGAGCTTCCATAGCAAGAAAAAGGAAAACAACAAGAAAAGGAAAACAGCAAGAAACCTCATGTGACCTTTGGTAGTTGTTTATGGAGCAAGGCATGGCTTTTTTGCTCTCTCACACCGTTATGCAAGTGCATATCATTTCAGCTCTTTCTTTTTTTGTGTTTTTTTTGTGTTGGTTCATGTCATCCAATAATGCAATTTTTTTGTAGGCAAAGTTGTTCTAATGTTAATGAATATGGTTGAAGTTTAAGAATATCTGTACTTGTAATTGATGTATCCTATTGAACAAATGGTGGCCGTTCTACCAAAAAAAATGTTTGAAGTTTCTAGTGTTGTTATTGCAGTCAACTGCTCCTCATGTTTGCAATCTATGGCTCTGTCCCATTGTTGAAATTGCAAGAATATTGAATCTATTCTGGGGATGGAGACTTCTCGGTTGGGACCTTTTTGGAGTGGTTGGGACCTTTATGGAGTCATGAACCATTTCCTTAGTAGGTGACATATTGTGTTATAACTTGACATCATCCTCCTGTTTATTCAAAAAAATTGTTGGTTATCATTCTCATCTTTCTATGTTACTTTTAAGACTAAAGTAAGTTATCTGCTAGTGAAAGGCATCTTTGTTTGTCAAATATGTAGATTTGCGGATATAATTTGAAAAACTCAACATCTCATTGGCTAGTTGATAATGTGTACTTCAACTGCAATAAGAAATGTGTGGACTGATGGAGAACTAAAACCATTTCTGCACACCAGTCCATGCAGCATTCTGTATGCTCATAACATGAGTAACACTGTAGCTTTTCAGAATTCCTTGGGAAGCCATTGTATACAAAAATCATGTAACTTTTCAATCTTTAAATATCACTGTACCAGATTAAGAAGTCATCATCTGTGGGGAGCTTCCAAAGGAGGTACCACAACATATTGGTATATTAACTCTTCAATGACGAGTTCTCCTGAAGTTGTCAATGATATGTTCATATTTTAAATTAACCTTTTGAATTCTTGTGTAGTGTTATTTGCATGTTAATGCATCATCCGCTGAGGACTACCGCTCATCCTTAAACATTGCAATCATCCTATTTAAATAGTATAGGAATGTAATTGACTGTGGAGGCGGTGACAACCTAAGAGTATATCATGTACCTCAAATTTTGTATCCCATATGTAGTCTGTATCTCTTGATGGTAAACTGACATATAGTTTTCCATTTTCCATCAGTGAGGGTTTAAGGAAAGAACTTATGAATATAAAGGATTCTGTCAGGGATTGAAGGATTGCTAACTTACGGCAAGGAGCAAGTGTGAAGTTCAAAATTCTTACTGAGGAGGTGAAATTTTATTTCAGAGTAATTGATATTTAAATTGAAAAATGTGCTGTTACTTTTCATGGTCAATATTACATAAAGGTCAATATCATTGTGAAGTCATTACTGACATTCAAAAGCTAAACAGTGGTGTTCTTTATTTGTAAGAGAGATAGCATTGAATGATTAGAGGAGCAGAATAAAAATGCTAATTTAGAATTACTGAGATAATGTTACAACGCATAAGGGCAAAAAATTGGTAGAATGATATCTTGGTATATGTAATGAAATTTCAATTGAAATTAAAACGATATGTAGCCCCAACCACAATTAACAGCCAAGTAATATCATACGGTGGTTACTTGAGATAGATTGGCTATGTTTGATCCCTCACCTAAATGATAACTGGTTATTGACACCCCTCTTAGGATGTCAATTTCTCGGTGCTTGGGCTCTAGGCATCTTCTGATCAGTTTGAAACAGAAGTAGATGTGTTTCTCACTGCTGGAACAAAAAAAGCAGTAACAGAAGCAAATTACATGTTTGAAGATTTTGCTTTCATCAGAATTTGATAAAACTTTTTGGTAGCTCTATTTATAATTAATCCTCCAAATTCTTCATTCTTGATATGAGCAACTTTGTGATCTTCATAACTTCCAATTCTCCTTTCAAGTTATAGTACCCTCAATTTTTGATGGGTTAGAATTATGTCATCCATTGTTGCATGATGGTTGACAGTGATTTAAGAATCTTATTGAGACTCTTCTGTGGTTGTCTTGACTACAAATTCAGTAAGCACTACTGGTTGTGCAATCACCTCCTCCTCTGGTACTTCTTTCACTTTCTATCATAACGTTCCTTTTGTTGTCCTTTATCTTATTTTTTGTGCAAAGAGAATTTATTGATTTTTTTCTTTTTTTCTTCTTTTTTCCCATGATGGCTTCTTCATGTGCTTGGGAACTGCTTGGGCTGTTGGTGAAGATGCTTTCACTGTGATGCGGGCTTGCAAGTCCCCAAGCTTGGACTTCTTGTGATTCAGCTTACTCACCAATCTTCCTTGAGTTACTGGTAATAAGAAGCTTGTAGGAGTTGAAAATTGCATATACCGATCAACGTGGGCAACCTGCTTTGATGCCAAAATGATGTCCTTGAATAGTCTTCTCTGGTTCTCTTTAGGTCACAGTGGAATAAAGATAGAGCTTTCTCACTTTCTGATTTTCTTTTCCTTTGTGCACCATGAAGGCAGGTGCAAGGCGTTTGTAAAATGAATCTAGGTCCTTTCTAGCCTCTTTTCCCTCTTATTTGCTTCATTTCTTCTCCATATTTCTTCTCTGTTACACAGCTGTTGATGCCACTCTTTGTTTAAATCCCTAACCTAACTGCAAAGCTGTCTGAAAACCTTGTTACTAATCTATCCACCTGAAACATGATAGCACTTAACCATCTTTTTAGCAGCTAGCCTGTGGCCAGGTTACTGAAAAAGAGAAACAAATCTAATATGCTATCACAGAAGTCCTGCCTTAGAACCAACCCTTCCCTCCATCTGAAACACTTCCAGACACCAATTCTGAAGGCTGCTATCTTGCTCTATTGCAGTGGTGATGTTGCTTATCTTTTGTTGCTTCCAGGTTGTCATAAAAGGGCTTGTAGATGCTCCTCCTCCATTTATTTTGAAAATTCTTTTGATTTTGCTGATTGGTGTGAAAAACATCTCATGTTGCTTGGAGGAACTTCCAAAATCAACTCCCCCCATTGCTATGATAATCCTCTAGGTCTTATTCCAAAAGGGTTCTTTGCCGTATATTTTTAGTTTTATTACTGAATCCTGCTCATTCATTGAGTGCATTATATTTATCCTTTCTTGCATTAGAGTAGATCATATGTAAGGCACTTCTTATTTAGTAGGAAAGAATCTTATCAGATTAGATGGGTTTTCTTGATTATGTTAATTTAAGATTTAATTAATTTTGTTGTTTGCTAGGCTATTGTATCGTAGGAATAGAGGTGAGCACAGATCAGCTTGGATCGGTTGTAGGCCAAAATTTAGATGGCTAGGACTAAACCCAATTAAGATCACTTTTAGGCTTTAAAACTTAGAACCAAACTATTTTATGCTAAAACCAACTTAAAACGAACCTTGATTGAATCGATTTCATGCCGGTTCTAGGGTAGAACTGATTTTATTTCTTTGTTATTTGACAGATGTTAGATATCCAATTGTTAATTTTTTTTCTCTTAATTATGTTTAATAAAAAGAGCATACAAAGTATTTGTTGACTAATCTAATACTTAGGATCTTGTAGTAGGGATGGTTGATTGCTCACGATTTGTAATGCGATGTCCCAAGTTCGATTCTTTGGACCAATCCATTGAAACTAACCCTAAAAATGATTTATAAAGTGTTGCAATAACTCCAAAGGCAACCCCTCATATGAATGCTTGATAAATAGTCATTCATGAAACTAACCCTAAATTTATGAGACATGATTTTACCGTTATAGTTGTTGTATGATCAAGAGCAACACATCAAACCGCATGCTTGTTTGCTCTAGTTTAATAGTTTCAGCATGCGTGCATATATGCCTATCCATATAATACATACATAAATGCGCCTGTGCATGCACGCTCGCATACACATGAAGATACATATATACTTTTGCATGTGTGCACACATCGAAGGGCTTGTCCAAGTGTTTTCCAATTTTAAAAGAAAAAAATTCACGTATTTTCTCATTCAAAAAACAAGCATGTATTATTTACCATATGAAAAAAAAAGGTTCTATCTTTTCCTGCAGAATGACGCCTTTGCCCTTCGTTATTTGTGATTAGTTTGGCTATTCTGCGATGAAGCCGCATGGTGCCTTGTAACCGGCTAAATTTAAATGGAAAATTAATTAAAAATTATGCTTGTGCCCTGATGACGCCAAATCACCGGTCTCGAGCGTGCGATCACCTCCTCCAGCGAGCTCCTCGCGCTTGCAAGCAAGTTTCGGGGGCCGAAGATTCCGGCGGGACCCTTCGACGCTCAAGTCAGTGGTCTGGGCATCAGCCGTGAGCTTGAGGAAGCTCGAAAAAGAAAGAGAGAGATGGCTCCGAGAGAGAGATCTCTCGTTGTGAGCGTTAAGGGGTGTCATGAGCGTGTTACCTGATTGAGGTCCCTCTTATCCTTTTTATTGATGCCTGGAATCCGCGGGCTTGGGGCGTGATCTCTTGTCAGAGCATTAATTGATGGCAGTACGGTGGAGCTTACCTCCATGTGCCGTGTCGCGCTGCAGGCCGTGTCCTGTCAGAGTTGGTGGCTGCAGGGCATGGCCGATAGTTACGGCGCTTGCCAGGCGTGTCCTCTACGTCACCTTTTTGGTTGTCTATCCCTCGTAGAGCATTTGATCATAGAGTGCTCGCATGGCACTGTTCAATGTCCGAGCCCGAGAAGGGTCTCGGGTCTCGGTGGTTGGATGTTGTGAATGTACCCCGAGACCGATGGGGGGTCTCGGGGTACGATGCTGTGAATGCACCCCGAGACCGACGAGGGGTCTCGGGGTAGGATGTTATGACCGCACCCCGAGACCGACGGGGGGTCTCGGGGTAAGATGTTGAGACCGCATCCCGAGACCGACGGGAGGTCTCGAGGTAGGATGCTGTGAATGCACCCCGAGACCGACGGGGGGTCTCGGGGTAGGATATTGTGAATGCACTCCGAGACTGACGGGGGGTCTCGGGGTAGGATGTTATGACCGCACCCCGAGACCGACGGGGGGTCTCGGGGTAGGATGTTAAGACCGCACCCCGAGACCGACGGGGGGTCTCGGGGTAGGATGCTGTGAATGCACCCCGAGACCGACGGGAGGTCTCGGGGTAGGATGTTATGACCACACCTCGAGACCGACGGGGGGTCTCGGGGTAGGATGTTCAGACCGCACCCCGAGACCGATGGAAGGACTCGGGGTAGGATGCTGTGAATGCACCCCGAGACCAACGGGGGTCTCGGGGTAGGATGTTGTGAATGCACCCCTAGACCGACGGGGGATCTCGGGGTAGGATTTTATGACCGCACTCCGAGACCGACGGAGGGTCTCAGGGTAGGATGTTGAGACCGCACCCCGAGACCGACGGAGGGTCTCGGGGTAGGATGCTGTGAATGCACCCCGAGACCGATGAGGGGTCTCGGGGTAGGATGTTGAGACCGCACCCCGAGACCGACGGGGGGTCTCGGGGTAGGATGCTATGAATGCACCCGAGACCGACGGGGGGTCTCGAGGTAGGATGCTGATCGACACGGAGGTCGAGGTGGGCCGGAGCTGACGTCGAGATGGAAATGGGTCGCTATCGACACGGAGGTCGAGGTGGGCCTTGGAGGTCGAAGCGGGGCTCTGTCAGCTTCCTTCACGGTTCTCTAACGGCGTTGGATCAGCCACATCAGATGCCCCCTCGCTCCTGAGACGAAGCGGGCCTACCCCAGCAAGGCAAAAGGGGCGTTACCTCTCAAGTGGCCGATCCTCGCCAGATGCAGGGCTTCATGCCTGGCTGGTGCAGGGCTTCAGGTGCCGATGGGTGTCGGGCTTCATGCCTGGCTGGTGCAGGGCTTCATGCCTGACTGGTGCATGGACTTCAGGTGCTGACGGGTGTCGGGCTTCATGCCTGGCTGGTGCAGGGCTTCAGGTGCCGACAGGTGTCGGGCTTCATGCCTGGCTAGTGCAAGGCTTCATGCCTGACTAGTGCAGGGCTTCAGGTGCCGACGGGTGTCGGGCTTCATGCCTGGCTGGTGCAGGGCTTCAGGTGCCGACGGATGTCGGGCTTCATGCCTGGCTGGTGCAGGGCTTCAGGGCTGCCAGGTGCCGACGGGTGTCGGGCTTCATGCCTGGCTGGTGCGGGGCTTCAGGTGCCGATGGGTGTCGGGCTTTATGCCTGGCTGGTGCAGGGCTTCAGGTGCCGACGGGTGTCGGGCTTCATGCCTGGCTGGCGCAGGGCTTCATGCCTGGCTGGCGCAGGGCTTCGGTGCCGACCGGGGTCGGGCTTTTGTTATTGCGAGCCGGTGGTACACCGCTCTGCCAGTGGTACACTGAGCTTCATGCCTGGTTGGCCAGGGCTTTGGTGCCGACCGGGGTCGGGCTTTTGTTGCTGAAAGCCTGTGGTACACCGCTCTGCCAGTGGTACACTGGGCTTCATGCCTGGCTGGCCTAGGGCTTTGGTGCCGACCGGGGTCGGGCTTTTGTTGCTGAGAGCCGGTGGTACACCGCTCTGCCAGTGGTACACTGGGCTTCATGCCTGGCTGGCCCAGGGCTTTGGTGCCGATCGGGGTCGAGCTTTTGTTGCTGAGAGCCGATGGTACACCGCTCTGCCAGTGGTACACTGGGCTTCATGCCTGGCTGGCCCAAGGCTTTGGTGCCGACCGGGGTCGGGCTTTTGTTGCTGAGAGCCGGTAGTACACCGCTCTACCAGTGGTACATTGGGCTTCATGCCTGGCTAGCCCAGGGCTTTGGTGCCGACCGGGGTCGGGCTTTTGTTGCTGAGAGCCAGTGGTACACCGCTCTACCAGTGGTACACTGGGCTTCATGCCTGGCTGCCCAGGGCTTTGGTGCCGACCGGGGTCGGGCTTTTGTTGCTGAGAGCCGGTGGTACACCGCTCTGCCAGTGGTACACTGGGCTTCTTGCCTGGCTGGCCCATGGCTTTGGTGCCGACCGGGGTCGGGCTTTTGTTGCTGAGAGCCGGTGGTACACCGCTCTGCCAGTGGTACACTGGGCTTCATGCCTGGCTGGCCCAGGGCTTTGGTGCCGATCGGGGTCGGGCTTTTGTTGCTGAGAGCCGATGGTACACCGCTCTGCCAGTGGTACACTGGGCTTCATGCCTGGCTGGCCCAGGCTTTGGTGCCGACGGGGTCGGGCTTTTGTTGCTGAGAGCCGGTAGTACACCGCTCTACCAGTGGTGGGCTTCATGCCTGGCTAGCCCAGGGCTTTGGTGCCGACCGGGGTCGGGCTTCTGAGAGCCAGTGGTACACCGCTCTACCAGTGGTACACTGGGCTTCATGCCTGGCTGGCCCAGGGCTTTGGTGCCGACCGGGGTCGGGCTTTTGTTGCTGAGAGCCGGTGGTACACCGCTCTGCCAGTGGTACACTGGGCTTCATGGCCCGACCGGGGTCGGGCTTTTGGCCCGGTGGTACACCGCTCTGCCAGTGGTACACTGGGCTTCATGCCTGGCTGGCCCAGGGCTTTGGTGCCGACTGGGGTCGGGCTTTTGTTGCTGAGAGCCGGTGGTACAGCGCTCTGCCAGTGGTACACTGGGCTTCATGCCTGGCTGGCCCAGGGCTTTGGTGCCGACCGGGGTCGGACTTTTGTTGCTGAGAGCCGATGGTACACCGCTCTGCCAGTGGTACACTGGGCTTCATGCCTGGCTGGCCCAGGATTTTGGTGCCGACCGGGGTCGGGCTTTTATTGCTGAGAGCCAGTGGTACACAGCTCTGCCAGTGGTACATTGGGCTTCATGCCTGGATGGCCCAGGGCTTTGGTGCTGACCGGGGTCGGGCTTAGAGTGCCGGCGCTTGGGGTCAATCGAGGTCTTCCCTGCTAGACCCGGGCTTTTTGTACGCCAAAGCGAGGTTGGCCTTGGATGTTGATGCAAGGTAGATCTTCCCTGCATAGCATTTTTAAGTATTAATGAAAGAACTGTCTTAAGTGCGATGTACTTAGCTCTTGTAGTACCCATGTTTTTCCTTTTGTGGATTTGAGCACCTCCGCTCGCTGGTGGTCTGCCCCCCAGGGAGTCATGTTAGTCGGATTGGAAGTGTCGTTGTCCTTACTTGGGCCTTCCCTCGCATTGGAGGCCAGGACGAGATGTCTGGCCGGGAAGAAGCTAAAAACCGGGACGAAGCTGTAGTCCGTTGAGGAAAGCCTCGACAGTCGGCGGTCATTGAAGATGAGCGGCCGGGAGAGTCCACTGAGGGTGGACGATTAGGAGAAGATGTTGCTGGGAGGCCCCTTTCCCTAGCTCTTTCTTTGAAGAGATTGATTGCCCTCGGTGCAGAAGCTTGAGAGCAGCTAGAACGAAATGTATAAAAGGTCCTAGGCTCGGTTTGGCTCTCGGCTCACTACCACCAGAAATTGATATGCCCATAAACCCATGAGGTGACGAATAATGTCTCAAGTTCACCCTTTTTGGAAATTATTCTTCGACCCATGCTGCAGTCCACCTCTGGTTGATGAAAGCAACTGAGGTTGGTGGTGAGTGAGGAGCAGAGAGAATGGTCCCTTGTTGCTCAGTGTGACATGGATGCCCCCCGGCATGATTGGTGAGGACCATCCGGGCATGCATCACCACCAAAGACTTGACGCTTTCCCCCAGCGTAGCTGGTGGAGTCCTCTTGCGCACGAGTCTTCACCATTGTTTAAGAGCTCGGGGAAGGAGTTGTCGATTGCCGATTTGAAATCTCTCTTAATCCCCCCCTTCCTGGCGCACCAATCTGATGACGCCAAATCACCGGCCACGAGCGTGCGGTCGCCTCCTCCAGCGAGCTCCTCGCGCCTGCAAGCAAGTCCCAGGGGCCGGAGATTCCGACGGGGACCCTCCGATGCTCAAGTCAGTGGTCTGGGCATCAGCCGTGAGCTTGAGGAAGCTCGAAAAAGAAAGAGAGAGATGGCTCCGAGAGAGAGATATTTCGTTGTGAGCGTTAAAGGGTGTCATGAGCGTGTTACCTGGTCGAGGTCCCTCTTACCCTTTTTATTGATGCATGGAATCTACGGGCTTGGGGCATGATATCTTGTCAGAGCATTAATTGATGGCAGTACGGTGGAGCATACCTCCATGTGCCGTGTCGCGCTGCAGGCCGTGTCCTGTCAGAGTTGGTGGCTGCAGGGCATGGCCGATAGTTACGGCGCTTGCCAGACGTGTCCCCTACGTCACCTTTTTGGTTGTCTATCCCTCGTAGAGCATTTGATCATAGAGTGCTCGCATGACACTGTTCAATGTCCGAGCCCGAGAAGGGTCTCGGGTCTCGGTGGTTGGATGTTGTGAATGTACCCCGAGACCGACGGGGGGTCTTGGGGTAGGATGCTATGAATGCACCCCGAGACCGATGGGGGGTCTCGGGTAGAATGTTATGACCGCACCCCGAGACTGATGGGGGGTCTCGGGGTAGGATGTTGAGACCGCACCTCGAGACCGACGGAAGGTCTCGGGGTAGGATGCTGTGAATGCACCTCGAGACCGATGGGGGGTCTCGGGGTAGATGTTGTGAATGCACCCCGAGACCGACGGGAGGTCTCGGGGTAGGATGTTATGACCGCACCCCGAGACCGACGGGGGGTCTCGGGGTAGGATGTTGAGACCGCACCCCGAGACCGACGGGGGTCTCGGGGTAGGATGTTATGACTGCACTCCGAACCGACGGGGGGTCTCGTAGTAGGATGTTGAGACCGCACCCCGAGACCGACGGGGGGTCTCGGGGTAGGATGCTGTGAATGCACCCCGAGACCGACGGGGGGTCTCGGGGTAGGATGTCGAGACCGCACCCCGAGATCGGTAGGATGTTGTGAATGCACCCCGAGATCGACGGGGGTCTCGGGGTAGGATGTTATGACCGCACCCCGAGACCGATGGGGGGTCTCGGGGTAGGATGTTGAGACCACACCCCGAGACCGATGGGGGGTCTCGGGGTAGGATGTTATGACCGCACCCCGAGACCGACGGGGGGTCTCGGGGTAGGATGTTGAGACCGTACCCCGAGACCGACGGTGGGTCTCGGGGTAGGATGCTGTGAATGCACCCCGAGACCGACGGGGGGTCTCGGGGTAGGATGTTGAGACCGCATCCCGAGACCGACGAGGGGTCTCGTGGTAGGATGCTGTGAATGCACCCCGAGATCGACGGGGGGTCTCGGGGTAGGATGTTGAGACCGCACCCCGAGACCGATGGGCGGTCTCGGGGTAGGATGCTGTGAATGCATCCCGAGACCGACGGGGGATCTTGGGGTAGGATGTTGACCGATACGGAGGTCGAGGTGGGCTGGAACTAACGCCGAGATGAAAATGGGCCGCGACCGATACGGAGGTCGAGATGGGCTTTGGAGGTCGAAGCGGGGCTCTGTCAGCTTCTTTTATGGTTCTCTAACGGCATTGGATCAGCCACATTATGCCCAATACGAGACCTAAGAAATTTGGGCACTGGTCAAGTTTGTAGATGGTAATGGGAAAACTCCAATAGACGATAATGGGAAAGGAAAACTTTAATCCCAGTGAGGATGAATTTGAAGGAATTACACATAGATAAATAGATATTTAAAAATCAAATGGATTGAGGAAGCAAACTAGAGCCTTCATCTTCAAAGCCATTTTTAGTCATTTTCTTTTAATATAAAATATCTTTATTAAATAGGTTCTTTATATAATATTGCAAAATATGTTTATCATGAGATAATGATATGTTGGATTAATATATTTAATTTAAGTTATGTTAGTTTGATGATAATGTAATTATGCAAATATAAACCTCCTACATTTTAGATTTAGGCTTTTTAATTTAGATTTTTTTAATGTGCTTTTAATGTTTTTCTGTTTATAATAGTTTTTAAGGTTCATATGACTTTTTTTTAATGTGCTTTAAATGTTTATCTGTTGATAACTAATTTAAAAAAAGATGCTTGGATAGAAATGCAGAATATTTTCATCCTAAATCCATTCTGCTGTCATTATATTACATATATTTTTATAATTTATTCAATGTATCAAAAATGCTACGTTGTGAACCAAAAAAATAAAGCAAAAAAGTTAAAATAATTATGCTAGGGTCATTGTTTGATTTTTTTTAAAATAAAAAGAAAAAAATTATATACATTTATATCACATGAGATTTTATATTTTTGGATAAAAATATTAAAATATAAAATGTAAACTAAAAGAGTGATTGGTATGGAGTGATTTATTCAAGATCATAGTTTATGGCATGATAATGAGATCACCTTGTTTGATTATATTGGTGTGTTGATGATGATCTAAGATCACCCGTTATAGTAATCTTGACTAAAATCTATATACTAAAATATTATTATTATTATTAAATATATTAAAATAGCAATAATTTATATATAACATGATACATAAAATTAATATATTATATTATTATAATAATATTAAATTATACTAGTAATCTTTTATTTATATAGATATAATATATATAATATATTATATTATTTTATTATATAGTATAATACAATGAAATATGTTGTATTATTATATTATGTATATAACATTTCAATATCATAAATATTAATTTATATATTATAATCTATAATATAATTTAATATATTATAATATATGATATTATATTGTGTATGCTATAGTAAAATAATATAAAAATAATAGAAATAATTTTGATATTTTATGATTAATAATTTTATATTTTTTATAGCATATTAGTAATGTTAGAATCATTGGGGTGATGCCAAAATGACCATCAACCGCACCATAAAGAGGTCCCTTCCTCTTCGCGGGTGCACGCCCGACTCACCGCTCCGTCCCCATCTTCCAGCAGCCGACGCCGGACGGAGCGCCGTGGAGAAGCCGACGCCGCGACCTGTTCTTCTCCTTCCGTTACCCTATCTCCGTTACCCTACCTCGGCGATAAGTTCGGTCGCCTTTGTCCTGAGGGTCGCCATCTCTCGCTCTCTCATCGTGCTTTGGGAGAGAACGTTGAGTTTTTTTCTTAATCTCTAAATATCTCTCGTTTGGATTCTAGGTTTTCTGATCAAATTTTTGTGTCTAAATTTTTGATTTCATTATTGGATCGTTATTTGTGGATGATTTGGGATTTCGAGCGATTCTGAAGGGTTATGGATTTTTATGCTTATAATATACTTCAAAACTATTTGGTAATTTTTAGGCGCGACTTTGAAGTGATTTATAGTATACTTCAAATTTTTTATTTGCTGACTTTTTTTGATGCTATAGAATATTAAGTATGATGAAAGAATGCTTTGTTATGGAATTGTATTATGTCCTGTGTGAGTTAGTAATTTATTTCTTATTTTTAGAAAAAAATGAGAAAGCTTGTCACTTTCATTGAGAAAAGAAAAGCAAGAATGAAATAAAATGCATTGAGAGACAGAAGAGAAAATAGGAGGAAAGGTGCAAGAAAGAATACGAAAAGAGACAAGAAACCAAGGGAGAAAAAGCAAATAAATCGTGAGCATAAAGAAAGCTTGTAGCTGAGTAGCTCTAAAACATAGACTAAGCTTAACTTGTGAGGTCTGAGTCACGGTTCTAGTCCCCAGTCCTTTAGTAGCAACAGCATACTCTTCACTGCTTCCTTGAGGGTTGAAATGTCACAGTGAAGATTTTTTTTTATTTATGACCAATAGCAGTAATTGAATCTTGGCCAAACAACCAGTCTTCTGTTTGTGCTGATTTTCTCCAAGTACCCAGAAGTCAAAAATATCGTCAATAAGTGAATGTTCAATTTCCTTACGAAGTGAAGGCAGGTGGATTTGGTCCACAACCACAAGCAGCTTAGAAAAGAACCTGTGGTTTCTTGATGAGAGTTGCAAAGAACGAAAACCTGATGAGAAGAAGAATTTCTTTTATTTTTGTTTTTGTTTTTGTGAGGGGTAGGAGATGGACAACAGACATCTAGGTTCCAGACTTCCAATACTAACGATCAAATAATGCAGTGTTTAATGTAGAGTATGTGCATGAGTCCAAATATCCATCAAGAATAAATGCAAAAGGAATAAGAAAAGAACAACGAGGCAATTCAATGCACAGCAGTCCTCTTTTAAAAATTCAGCCAAAAAATCTAAAACAATCTAAGTGGGTATATAGCCGCAATCTAACATGAGATAAAAAAGTAGTATCGTTAAATTTTATAGACAAACATACTCTTAAACTTAGTTGCTCTTCTTTCCTACCATCATGAAGAAAACTCAAAAATAAAAATCAATTATAAACATAAATTGTTTTGGTAATTGATCACGGGGAAAACTAGGGTCCGTTTGGTTTAGTATCATGGTTGGAGTCAAAAACAAAATTGAATTCCATTGGAATTGGAATCGCTCATTCCTCGTCTTTTTGGTTCATATAAAAACCGAAATCGGAATATGGTTTCTGAATCTGGCTAATAATATATATTGAAATATATAAAGTTATATATTATAATATAGACTATATTGCACTAGTTATGAATGAATTAACCAAACATATTCAAGATGATATCCTATAGTGTATGTTATTTGTAGATGACATAGTGTTGATTGATGAAACTAAATTTGCAGTAAATGCTAAGTTAGAGATTTGGAGAGAGGCTTTAGAATCTAAAGGTTTCAAGATTAGTAGAACTAAAACTGAATATATGAATTGTAATTTTAGCGGAAGTAGAAATACAAATAAAGAGACAGTGAAGATTGCAAGCCAAGAGATACCAAGCAGTAAAAAATTTAGGTATTTGGGATCAATTATCTAGCAAGAAGGTAAAATATGTAAAGATGTGAATAATAGAGTTAAAGCATGATGGATTAAATGGAGGAATGCTTCGATAGTATCGTATGATTGACGCATCCAATTAATATTGAAAGAAAAATTTTATAAACCGCTATTAGGCTAGCTATGCTATATGGAACAGAGTGTTGGGCAATACTGAAATAACATGTGAATAAATTAAGTATAATAGAAATGCATATGTTAAGATGGATATGTGGTAAAACTTTAAAAATAGAATTAGAAATAAACATATATGAGAAACGATAGGAGTAGCCCCAATTGAAGATAAAATGAAAGAAAATCGATTACGATGGTTTGAACATATACAACGAAAACCTTTTGATGCTCCAGTTAAAAAGAGCGATCTTTTAATAATCCATGGTAATGACAGAGGTAGAGATAGAGGTAGAGGGAAACCTAAACCAACATAGATAGAAATAATTAAGAGACATATAACTATTTGTAATTTAAGTGTCGACTTAGTCCTGAATAGAGCAGAGTGGAGGAAGCGGATTCATGTAACCGACCCCATGTAGTTGAAAAAAAGGCTTAGATGAGTCGAGTCGAGTTGAATATTCTAATATATACTATAATATATAATATATACTCTTTATGATTTATAACATATTAATAATATTAATATTATTATAATATATAATATAAATATATTATAATATATACTAATATAATATATATAGATTATATAATATATGAATATTATATAATAGCACATTAT
This sequence comes from Calamus simplicifolius, assembly GCA_900491605.1. Taxonomy (NCBI): domain Eukaryota; kingdom Viridiplantae; phylum Streptophyta; class Magnoliopsida; order Arecales; family Arecaceae; genus Calamus; species Calamus simplicifolius. The sequence continues at coordinate 274,547 of UESW01001778.1, read as the reverse complement.
TATATATATTTTTATATATATATTGATATATAGAAAGCTTAGTATATATTTTTTGCTCTATGCTACTCTCTCTCTCTCTCTCTCTCTCTCTCTCTCTCTCTCTCCCCTTGACTCTTAGCTTTGTGACCTCTGACCAGAATTCACCCAAAGTCCTCCATTTTTTTGGTTTCTTGGTCCCTAATTCTCTTGCTTTCGACAACCTTTCACCTGCAAATCTAGGGTTGTTAGCTGTGTGGATCTCGAGATGGTGGCCTGCCGTCTCGACCTAATTCTTCTGCAGCAAGGAACCCACAAATGAGATCTGAATTGTCTGATTGTGGTTTCTGCAACAAGGAACCCATTCTCTTCTGTCCTTTGATCATTTTCTGTCTCGATTTCTCCATGTCCTTTTAGGTAGACTGAATTGTGATTATTTCTAATTTGCTTTTAATCCGATTTAGGTCAGATTGTCTCCTAAATTCGATCTTTCTCACTCTGTGGGTTTAGACTTGTTCTTTGCAATGGGAGAGACGTTCAAGAATTCAGATGTGGAATTTTGATGGTCTTTGATTTGTTTTCATTTTTCGGTGGGTTTGCTTGGATTGATTGGTTTGGAAATCTTCTAGTTTTGTTGTGCACCTGTTATCAAACTATTTTAAAAATGACAAAGGTTGTACTTTTCTTTTTACAAGTTTAAGTCCTGTTTTGCTTTTAAGTTTTCTTTTCTTTGAGGAATTTATGATGACCAGCATATGTAGATCAAGTTGCAATCATCTTTTTGATGTCTGGTTAGCATCAGTTGTTTTTCTTTTCTCCCATCTCATTGTTGGTTTCTCGTATGACTTGCCCACTTCTCCATAATCTGGGTTCAGCTTGGAGTGGTGTCAAAATTCAGATCCAAGTTATTCTGTTATGGGATTTAACCTGAACCTGGCCTACCTCTTCTTCATGGAGTCGCTTGTGCTCTACCTGACCCCTTTCGAAATCCTAAAACCCTGAACCTCCATTTGTTGGCTCACCATAGCATCTTCGAAGAAGAATACCACCGTCCGTGGGTCGGACGATGACAGAGGTAATGGTGAGCCTATGTTATCCCAAGATGCAGAGTGGCTCTTTTCCCTCTTCGAGCCTGAGCTTGTAAGTTTTCTTCTCAAAGTTAAACTCAAAGCTTCTTCATCTGCTTATTCTGTTTAGAATTTACTGTGAGAACTCTTTTTCAGGATTTTCTTATTTGTTTAAAAGAATTGGCCATTAGAAGGGCGAAAAATGCGGGATGTAAAGATCTAGCTAATAAATTTGATGTGAGGATGCTCCATGCTCTTGGTATAACATAATGACTTTGTTACATTCATTTCAAGTCGATAAATGCATGCTTGATTTCATTTTTAATTCAGCAACTTTGTAGTAATTTTGAAAAATTTATTTTGATTTACTATAAGACTGTTTATAGGAAAGCAGTCTAAATGAATTATGTTGTAAAAAATTGAATGGTGTACTATTGGTTAAGTTTTATTACATGAAAGATAAATACCATAATAGCTGATGGAAATAAATTGTCTTCGTTGCGAAGACTCTTTTTATTAATTGATATGCAGAGTTTTTGTCTTAATAGCTCAAAGCTCCCTTTAACTAATGCCGTCTTGTGTCATTTAGCAACTGTAACCAGTGTTAGATGTGTGTCTTCAGGGGGAGCAGGGCTAGCATTGGTGGAGTTATGACAATGTGCTATTTTTTCCTGACAATCAGTTGTGAATTCTGACTGTCTTGCCAACTAGGAATTAGGAGAAGAATTTCTCTAGTCTTGAGGCTTCCCAGGGATCATCTTTGTCAGCAAAATTAAGAACCAGTTCATCAAGTTAACTATGAGGGATCATCTTTGTCAGCAAAATCAAGAACCAGTTCATCAAGTTAACTATGTATTTCAATTTCGATGTGTCTTTCAGGTTAGAATTAATTTTTAGTTAAGATGTTTTGTTTTTGGGATATGACCACAAGTGTAATTTCAAGTGCCATAACTTGAAATTCTGTAGTTCTTTTCAGCTTTATGACTTATTTTTTGGTGGCATCTTTGCAAAATACTTAACCTGGATATGTCAGAAACACAAAAAAATCTTCTTTAGCTCTGAGGCACTGATGGGGGATGACATATGCAAATGCCATTTCTCTTTCTTTAATGATAATATAAATTTGAGGTTTCGCAGTTGATTAGTGAAATCTGTGGTTGCTATTAAATTAATGCAAGTGTCATCTTGGTACGGGGCCCATTTTTTCTACCACCTAGATGTTGGTTTGGCATACCGAGACTCCGCTGCTTCCCATATTGAGTCTTGGTTCAGCACTAGTATAATATGGTACATTTGGTATGGCATGGTACGTACTAAAGCATATTATGAGATGACATTAAGGACATCTTCATAATATTAAGAAATCTTAGATCGAAGTTTCTTTAGTTTACAATTTTTTTCCTGATTTTTTATCCATTTATGGTAATTCCTATGCTTATATCTGGGTGGGTTTTCTCTGAGCTTGACTATTCACCTCTACAACCATATATTCAACGAGTTCTGTCTTTTCCTTCTGCTTTCTTGAGGTCAGATTCAGAAAACAAATAAAACATATAGTATTCATACTTCCAATCATCAATGATCTATCTATATTGGTAAGAGGCCTGCATTTTGATTTTATGGCTTTCAGCCTTTAGGAGAGAGTTTCTCTTGCTATGTTTTTCATAAGTTAAATTGAGGTTTGCTTCTTGAGGTGGAGATATTATTTTGGGGGTGCCTTAGCAGGTTGAGGGACCTTTGCAAGAAAGGTAGAATTTAATTTAAACTGAGTACTTTAATTTCATATATTATGATAACTATAATTTTTGGGGCTTCAACTTAGGTTCTAGGAGTTCAGTTTGACTTTACGATGTACTAAGAGTTGTTTTTTGTTTTTTTAAAGATTCATGCATTCTTTTTGTTTTTCAACATGTTGTGGCATGAAGAAAGATAATTCTGGAATGAGCCAAAGTGATGGCCTAATTCTGATATAGTTTCAGCGATTTTAATCTATATTCACAATAATGCTTATTTTAATCAGTATAGTCTGAGAGCTAAGGTTTGGTTGAAATGCATCTGAATTGGTGACTCTTTAAAGGTCATCAGTATGTGCACATACATCTTGTTCAAAGCTCATTTCTTGCAATAATGAAACTTACCTGACATTGAGTATGTCTATCTATAAAACAGATTAAACAAACACTGGACAATATAACGGTGTTAGAGAATAAAATTTGCATTATTTGTAGTTCATTCAGCTAGGAGGGATGCTGCATTATTACATTTGGATGCACAGACCACATGGTCACTGGATAGCCTATAATCCAACCGTCCAGCTAAGAGAAAAGTGTGATGCTGTAACTGATTTCGTGCATGGAACTTTTGGAGTGTAAGTGTTATTTCAATTATTTTTTCTTGTAATTCAAGGTTCCTTTTCTTTCCTCAGAGCTCTCTCTCTCTCTCTCTCTCTCTCTGTGTGTCTGTGTGTGTGTGTGTGTGTTGTGTGGGGGATTGGGTTTTTTTTGGGGGGGGGGGGGAGGATCGGGCACTCCTTAAAGTGTTGATTTATGCTTTTTATCAAGCATTGGGTTGATTTATACTCCTTATCATGCATTCATTTCTTCAAGCAATCCGTTAGCCATTTGCCTCCTTATCTTTTGCTGAGTGACTCTATCCTACATGTAGAACTTAACACCATGCATACAATCTTGGCAAGTGTTTGTTATTCATTCCGAATTTCTTTCCAGGTATTGTCTTGTTAGAATATTTTAAGTCACATGAAAGTGCATCCCTGCCTTCCAATTTTGCTGAGACATCTACATTTTTCAGACTGCAATTTGGCAACTCCAAATTTTGAGAAGAATCCTGGCTCTGTTATGGTTGGTGAAGATGTCAAAGAACCAAGTTTTGTCCCTCCAAGACGGAAGCCGATACATAGTGCCAATCGTAGCCACTGGGATCAGTACGGCTATAAAATATAGAGCTGATCCGGCTTGATACAGTATGCTGCTCAATAAAGCTGTTAAAAAAATTAATTAAAATAAGTAATTAACTTAAAATATAAACATATAGTTACAATTAGTATATACTTACAGCCCATCGACATCCAATCGAAGTACGGTGCGACCGATCAAAGAAGAACTTTCAGAGGTCTATGCCGATCGGATAGAGGAAAATACTGGATGAGCATCGATGCCTAGAGAGGGGAAGTCCGTGCATCAGGGCTGGTAGTGGGATGTGACGTAGCAGGGCTATGTCCGTCAGGGGTAGATCTACCTCGGTCCGTCATATTGTAAATACTAAAGATTAATGCAATGCAATATAATTACGAATAATTAATAAACATACAAAAATTTAACACTTATAAAAATAAATCGTAATCGAATGAACCTATATATTTAATCAGTGTCATTTGTTTCGTGAAATGTTGGTTCAACATCCGATGTCGTATCGGACTGTGATTCAGTTTCATTATCATCGGAAGGAAACCGAACATTTGCATCCTTAATTTCTTGGACATCACCATTTGGATCTCTAAGTGATGTTTCAGGAGCCCTTGTGTTATCCTCAATTGCATGCATTTTCATCTCATCCTCTTGAAATGCAGGGCACTCAGTTGATTGACTTGATGAACTCTCATTTAATATGATTGTTGAACGTGGAACGATTTTAGAAACAACCCACCAATCTCGCTTGTCGTTGCGCAAACTTGGATATCCACAGTAAAACACTTGCTGAGCTTGGGATGCAAGAATGAATGGTTCATATTTCTGCAATCTTTGTCGATGGTTTACTTCAACTAGATTGTAGTCATTATGAACCTTTTTACCGATAGGAATTGTCGGATCAAACCAATCACAATGAAACAATACAGTTCGTTTCATAGGCCAATCGGGATATTCAACTTCGACCACCTCTACTAACTTTTCGTAATAATCCTGCATATTTGTTTCAGCACTTTCTCCTTTAACACACACGCCCCAATTCTGCGTCCCTCTTGAAGATGCCAGTAGTTCAATTTGAAATTTGTATCCATTAACAAAATAGCCAGTATAGGTAGTTACGGTCTTTAATGGCCACTGCGCCAGACATTAATGAAAATATTATCGGTTGTGAACCATGAACCGTTTACCTATAAATTAATAAGCCATTCACAATCAATTCAAAAAATAAAAGCCATTATTGTAATTGATTGAGTGATAGTACTCATAAATTCATAAACCAATAAGCGAACTTCGTTTCTAACTTCTACCCAATGGCAAGTTGACTGATGTTGGAATCCATCTGTTGTCTATCACAATACATCCTTAAGGGATTATAATAATTAAAACTTCTGTTAGCAATTAAATAGTATGGTATTTTACAATTTAAAGTAAAAGTTCTAATTAAGTAATTAATGAAGTGTACATATACTTACTCAAGTATGGGTCGATTTCTCTACAGTTCATTAGGATATAATAATGTGCTGCATTATACTCCACATCGCTTAATTGTCTTGACTTTTGCCTCTCAAATGAACGGCCGATACTTTTAAATATTGATATTCTACCATCAGTAAGTTCTCCTTCGTCCATACATATGTTATCGTTACAACCAAGATTGCGGGTCCTACCATCAATAAGTTCTCCTTCGTCCATACATATGTCATCATTACGATCAAGATTGCGGGTCCTTGTATGAATGTGACCCTCAAAGTAATGCGAGGCAAAAGCTGAAACTTCTTCAACCAAGTGTGCATTGCATATAGAACCTTCAACCCTTGCCTTATTCCGCACATTAATTTTTAACTTCTTAAGATACCTATATGTAAAGTTGAAAATATAAATAAACCAACTTCCTCGCATAAATAAAATAATATTTGAAATATCAACATGTATTACTAATTTGGGTGTTTACCTCTCGAAAGGATACATCCAGCGATACTGCACGGGACTAGCTATACGTGCTTCGTATGGCAAGTGAACCGGTAAATGCTCTATTGAGTCAAAAAAACTTAGAGGAAATATTCGCTCCAGCTTGCATAAAATAATTGGAATTTCCTCCTCAAGCCTTTCCATGGATGCAGAAGTAATGACTGCAGCAGATAACTCCTTAAAGAACAAGCTGAGCTCTGTTAATGCCTTCCACACATGTTACAGAAGCAACTCACGAAAAGATATGGGCAATAACCGTTGCATGAAAACATGACAGTCATGACTCTTCATGCCAAACAGCTTGACCTTATGCATGTTCACACACCTACCAATATTTGAAGCATAACCATCAGGAAATTTTAATCCTCTAATCTAGTTACATAAAACTTCTCGTAAATTTTTGTCAAGAGTGTAATAGGCTTTAGGATAGGTCCTGTCAGCATTCCTTCTCAAATCTCCTTTTGTAAGGCACACTTTTCCTTCTACTTGTACTAGCTCCCTTTTTGCCGTTTTTGTACCTCGATTGCCCGCAAATCTTATACCATCTCAGCTCTGAGTCTTCACCCCAATATATCATACAATTGTTCAAGCAACAATCGATCTTATTAACTGGAAGCCCAAGGCCACGCAATAACTTCTTCGTTGAGTAGAAACTGTCTGCTACAACATTATGATTTGGCAAAACTTCCTTCATTAACCCCGCTACAGCATTGAATGCCTTTTCTGATAATCGATGTTCCGCCTTAATATTCAACAATCGAGCAGCCATAGACAATTGTGAATGACTCTCACAATCAGGATACAATTCTTGATTTGCAGAACACAACATATCATAAAATTGTTGTGCATCTGGATTTGGTTCTTCCATAAATGTATTCTGATTGAATTTATTACCCGATCCATTCATCACCATTTCTTCGTATGTGTTTAAATTCACAAATGGTTCATCAATAGGATTTGACACTTCTTGTCTAGTGACAGCTGCAAACATTTCCTCTATTTCACCATGACAATTCCAAACATCGTACCCAGGAACAAACCTCTTTTTACACAAGTACACCTTCACAGTTTCAACATCTCTATAGGCTTTATTCTGACACTTGCGTAAGTTGCAGGGGCACCTGATCCTAGGCCCATCCATCCATTCGGGTTGACTACATGCAAATGCTATAAATTCTTCCAATCCATTCAGAAAATCTGGATTAAGCAACCCATCTTTTAACCTTACATACATCCACGAGCGAGCCCCGCTCATTTTTGACCAAGTTATACAATTCCTGGTAAACCATTAAAAGAGACAACGGTATAATTTTGCATTAGTCATTATAGCAATAGATTAATTCTTTTACACATCTAAGCTAAATAACAAATATTGTGCCTCTTTAATTATACCGATAAATTAAGGCTGGGCCATGGCTACGATCCTTGACATGCTATCTAGGACCGAGGCCCAGGACCGGGATCCGTTCAATCATTAGACTTCACAAGTAAGCAAGTGTCCTAAATGAATTCCACTTTCACTCTACTAGGACTTAGGTAAGGCCCTATCCCATTCAAGATTATTTTATGCGATATGTTATTCTGCTCGAAATTATCATCGTTTACGTTAAAATTTCGGCAGCAATTCCCCTTATGTTCTCCTAAATGTGTGGCTTATATGCCACACTTAGAGAATGTATGAGGATATACAAACTACAAGCTCAACTAACGATGACGAATAGCTGACAAACATATCGCAAAAAATAATCTCAAACTGTCCACTAGGACAATTTGAGAATTTGCAAGACTAAGTCTTACAAGTCTCAAATGGGTCTAAAGGTTATAGTGCTAGAAGAAATAATATGAAAAATCAAAGAACGAACTTGACATAGTATGTATGTCATATGGATTTACTTTAGATAAGTAAAAATGGATTCAACCTGGCCTAAACTAAATCTGATTCAATCTAATAACTCAAATCACATAAAAGCTATGCTCTTATCTCAAATTCTTTTTATTAGGAGTTATATTCTTTCAGTACTTGAATATGAGTTCACTATATCAAATTTAATATTCTTGCATTAAATTTAGTTGTAAATGAGCTATATCATTTTTCCTTTATGATATCGAATTTATTTTGATTGGTTGGTTTAGAATTTGAGGAATTATATCAAATTATGGTTTGCTATATCAAATTTCTTTCAATTGAAGAACATAAATACTCTAAATTTTTTTCTAATTGCTAAGAAAATGATTGTGACAATATTTATAAACTAAATATTTAAAATTTGCTAAGCCAAAATAACAAGTAATAAAGAAATATAAATTTATTAAAATTTAATCATCTAAACTATCAAAACCATATAAATTGCATGATAAACATTCTAATAATAATATATCATGAACAATATTTCAAAAATAAACAAATTCGATAACATAAGACATTTATAAATCTAAATATATAAATTTTAAATATATCAAATATTATGCAAATATCAAATTATGCATTACAAGATTATAGATTACATGCAAATTTCTCTAATATTTCATATAAAATTGAGTTCATAAACATAAATAAATTAAATAAAAAAATTTCATAATGAATGAAGAAAAAAAAACCCCACCCTCTAAGACCACGATCACGGCCGCGACCGTGGCCGGAAACGGCAGGGGTGAGGGAAAAACCCCACCCCGGCCCTTTTTTTAAAAAAAACTGTGGCCTGGCCACCGTGGCTAGGCCACCGCTGGCCACGGCCGTGGCCGTGGCTTGAGATGACGGCCACGGCCGCCGCCGTGGCCGTGGCCTCAGGGGGGGGAAAAACCCCACCCACACATTTTTTTCAAAAAAAAAAAAAAAAAAACGGTGGCCTGGCCACCATGGCCAGGTCACCGATGGCCACGGCGACGGCCGTGGCCTCAGGGGTGGGGGAAAAACCCCACCCCTACAATTTTTTTTAAAAAAATGGTGGCCTGGCCAGGCCACCGCCGGCCACAGCCGCGGTCGTGGCCTGAGACGACGGCCATGACCGCCGCCATGGCTGTGGCCTCAGGGGTGGGGGAAAAACCCCACCCCTACAATTTTATTTTTTTATAAAAACCATGGCCAGGCCACCGTGGCCAAGCCACCGCCGGCGCTGTGGCCGTCGTCTCAGACCACGGCCGCCGCCGCCGTAGTTGTGGCCTCAGGGGTGGGGGAAAAACCCCACCCCGACATTATTTTTTTTTTAAAAAATAGGGGCTTACCTCGGTAAAAGGGGGGACGCCGCCGAGGGTTCCTTGCACCGGGGGGGGGGCGTCGCTGGTGGGTTCCTAGCGCCGGGGGAGGGGGCGGTGGGAGCCGAAGGAGGATACGGCGGGTTAGGGCAAGAAGAGGAAGAAGAAGAGGCCGTGGGGGGGGGGGGGGCGGGCGCGACTTAGTTTATATATTAGGGATTAGCGACGCAGTTTTGCGTTGCTAATCCCTCGCTATTTTTTTTTAATTTATTATGGATTAGCGACGCAACTATCCGTCGCTATATTGGCCGGTGGCAATTTTTTTTATTTTCTGCAGAAATTAGCGACGTAAATAATTGCGTCGCTAATGTGTCGCTAATTTGGCGGCAATGACTGACGGAATTTTTTTTTATTTTTTAAGAAAATGCATCGCTAATGCGTCGCAATATTTTTATTTCATAATTATATTTTATAAAAATTAATTTTTTAAAAAATAATTGCGACTCATATGGTTGCGTCGCAATGTTTTATTTTTAATATTTTTTATAACACTTATTTTTTAAAAAAATTGCGACGCAATACTTGCGTCACTAAATTAAAAATTAATTTTTTAATTTTTTGGTTTATTGCATCGCTAATGTGTCACTATTTAACATAATTTATTTTGTTAAAAAAGTTGCGACGCATTGATTCGCGTCGTAATATTTTTATTTATAATTATATTTTATAAAAATTAATTTTTCTTAAAATAATTGCGATGCATATAGTTGCATTGCAATGTTTTATTTTTAATATTTTTTATAGCACTTATTTTTTTAAAAAAATTGCGACGCAATACTTGCATCGCTAAATTAAAAATTAATTTTTTTTAATTTCTGGTTTATTGCGTCGCTAATGCATCACTATTTAACATAATTTATTTTTTAAAAAAAGTTCCGACGCATTGATTCGCATCGCAATATTTTTATTTCATAATTATATTTTTTAAAAATTAATTTTTTTAAAAATAATTGCGATGCACATGTTTGCGTCGCAATGTTTTATTTTTAATATTTTTATAACACTTATTTTTTTAAAAAAATTAGATGCAATACTTGCATCGCTAAATTAAAAATTATTTTTTTTATTTTCTGATTTATTGCGTCGCTAATGCGTCACTATTTAACATAATTAATTTTTTAAAAAAAAATGGCGACGCATTGAGTTGTATCGTAATATTTTTATTTCATAATTATATTTTATAAAAATTAATTTCTCTTAAAATAATTGTGACTCATCTTGTTTCGTCGCAATGTTTTATTTTTTTTAAAAATTACGACGCAATACTTGCGTCGCAAAATTAAAAATTAAATTTTTTTAATTTTCTGGTTTATTGCGTCGCTAATGCGTTGCTATTTAACATAATTAATTTTTTTTAAAAACATTGCGACGCAATGAGATGCGTCGCAATATTTTTATTTCATAATTTTATTTTATAAATATTAACTTTTTTAAAATAGCGGCGCACTATTTGTGTCGCTAAATTAAAATGTAATATTTTTGAAAGGTCAAATAGGGGTTAACAATAAAGACCACATGATGAAGACTGGTAGATGGTAAATCTATTAGCTGTGGTCGCATCAAACATTAAAAGAAATTGATATGCTATATCTTACATATGGTCTCGATCCTCAGTTTTGCCTTTCATTCATGATGGATCTCAATCGAATTAAGATAAAATTTTATCCCTTTTTCCCCTCATCTACAGACAAGGGGTGAAGTTGTGCACTGTACCCTACAGTGCCAAGCAATGAATAATTTTATGGGTGGTAAGTAATGTCTTATAACTACATTTAATAAATTTGTTCCTTTTCTTTCTTTTTTTTTCTTTTTTTTTTGGAGTACAAGCAAGTGATCACACCATTCTAGTGCAAGTCAAGCCCAATAGATTGAAAAACAAAATTTGGTAAAGAGCAATAGGACAAGGGTCCCTCTGCTTCCACATCCAAAAGCTAGAGTGGTTGGCCACCAAAGTAGCAACCCAATCAGCCACAGAATTAGCTTCTTAATAGACATGTCGAATATGGACCATCTGTGCATTTCGAAGAGTAGAGCAGATATCCTGGATCAAGGGAATGGAAGGTGAATGATCATGCAGATCCTGCTTGATCCATCGAATGACAGTGAGAGAATTTCCCTCTAGGAGAGCCTACGAGCTCCAAGGATACGAATTGCACAGGATACACCTGCCCATATCGCATAGAGCTCAGCTAGTGGGACAGATATATCAAGAGAACTAAAACCACTCGCTGCTAAAATAGCTCCCTCTAGCCCTTGGATAAATTTGTTCCTCTTGACAGCATGATTGCAACGTATTTTTAAAGCGTAGCATAAATATATTGAAACTTGTTCAGCTTTCTGCACGTGACGTACAGAGCGCCACAAAGGCCATGGCACATGATGTGGCACCCACCTCCGTGACACCCTTGGCTTAAAAAGCCTCGGAGCTTGGAACTGCTTGCCTGATGGGCCTACCATGGTTTTGGATATATTTGCTGAAAAAGTCTTTGTACACCGTCTTTGATATCCGATGACTTGCATTGAGCATGATAATTTTTTTACAGATGAATCTACATCAAAAGATCAGCTCATAAGTCTTGCACCACATATATGCATACATGGGCCCTAAGCACTATCTTCGCTTGCAGAGAAGGCAGATGGGACGGACAGTATGGCTCGATCAGTAAATATGGCATGCTCGGCTACACTAATAATAAAAATATTAAAAAAATTATCATAAATTATTTAAAATTAATTATATATATTTTTCTATTTACTTTAATTTTAAATTATATTTTTTAAGATACAAAAATTTAAATCTTTTTTCATCATTTTTTACATATAATATTCGATTTACTTTTATTTTTTTTTTCTCTACATGCATCAAGTCACTCTTAGATTCATCTTTAGGTTTATGTTACAAATGTTCAAACTATTTAAGTCATTCTTTTCTTAATATATTTTCTATTGGAGCTACCTCTATCTTTTACAAATAGTTTCATTTCTTATTCTATCATTTCTTTTATTTTAATTGCACTTTTTCATTTTATCCAACTTTATTTCTATGAACAACATCATCATCAATCTTCCCTTTCTTATGCATAATTGATTCTAAATACTAAAAAAGATCATTTCAATAACTTTATGATCCCTAATGTATATTCTACATTTATCTTCATTTCTAATTGTACTATAATTATATTCCACGTATTTTGTCTTATCCTACTTAATTTAAAATCTTTAGATTCTAATGCATTTCATCATAATTCTAATTTATGATTAACTCCAACCTTAATTTTATCCATTAGTACTATACCATATGCAAATAACATGCACCATAGAATATCATCCTAAATATATTTAATAAACCTTTATAAGTAAAGCAAAAATATAAGAACTAAAAGTAAATTCCTGATATAAGCCCACAATAATAGTATTTTTATTAATAATTCTTATACTAGTAACTACCCAATCATACATATCTTTTATTATATTAATATACTTAATACAGACTCCTTTTTTTTTTTCTAGTAGATTTTTCTAGAAACCCTATCATAAGCTTTCTCTAAATCAATAAAAACTATATAAAGATCTTATTTCTTTAATTTATAAATTCTTATTAACCTTCTAAAAAGAAAAATAGCTTTTATGATCTATCTTTCTAGCATAAAACTAAATTAATTTTTTGATATTTTTTATAGTACATCTCAACCTACCTTCAATTACTCTTTCCTAAACTTTTATAGTATGATTGATGAGTTTGACATCATGATACAATTTTAAATATCTTTTTTATTCTTATAATTTGATACTATAATACTCTTTCTCCATTTATTAGGAATCTTTTTAGTTTCTAAAATTTTATTAAATAAATTTATTATCCATTTTATTTTAGTATTATCTAAATATTTTTAAACTTTTATAGAAATCTTATCAGATTCTATAATTATTTTTTTATTTATTTTCTTTATATTATGCAACATGTAAGCAAGTCAAATGAATATATCTTATATTTTTTTGCACTCCAAATTTCAATTGCAAGTATAAAGAAAAATAAATACTTCCATGATGCGAAATGCTTCATGTGGCTGGATTTTAAGTTTTTAAACCATGTACGTTAAATGGTCGGTAACCTAACAAGTTTAACCTTATTAACCATTTACCTCATTTTTTAAAGAATACTACCTACTTTGAGTTCAGCTAGCATATCTTTATATAGTGTTTTTCAAAATTAGACTTCAAAAAAATGTAGAATTTTTTTTTATTATTCACATAACCATCCATTCACCATCAAAAGTGTTATAGTATTTGCCACAATAATACAATGCTCCATCATCAATGTACCGTTGATTGCACGTACCTTCTCTAAACTACAGCTATGTGTGCATGCACATTAACCTAAGGTAGTGGCAGCAAACAGAGCCCTTGCCTAAAGGAAATCTGTCGCTGCTTGAAACTCCATATCAATTGAATAAAAAATACAGCAATAAAGGAACGGCAGAGGTAAAGTATTTCATTAACAAAAATAATGAATAATTAAATATTTCATGAAATAATATATTGTTTAACCATGCATTAAATCTGCCGCTTGTTGAACAGTTTGCAAATTACGGAATTATTGGGAGCAAATCAGTAAATCAATCTATCAGAAATATTTGGAATAATAATTTACATTAACTGTCTAATGAAATATCGATAACTTGTCAAATATATTCTTTAAATGAAAAAGAAAAAAAATAGCGGGGTGCTATGATTAAGAAAGATTAGAATATTTATGACTCCCGGAAAACTCTCTTTCCTTGCCAGAGATTTTCATCTTAAAAGGATGTAATGCATGGGGAATGCCCCTGATTTGGGCACATAAGTGGAAAGGTTTCATAAATCCAGCCTAAACCGTCTTTGTCTTACCAAACATGATAATTAAGTATTGTATATACCAAATATTGTAATATTATAATATTATAACAAATCCAATTATCCTTTGGCAATACACCAAACGCAACCCAAAAATCTCGTAAGCACCCCAAAAATCCAAAACTCCTTCGCTGCTGCTAGGGGGTGAGAGAGATCATGGAGAGGGCATCGTCGATCACTCTAGGACGACATTATCGTTCCCTTGCTTCACTTCATGGTGTTTCTCTGCCTGGCCATGTCGGTGATGCTGTTCGTGAAGGTGTACATGGCCATTGTCATCATCCTCGTCAAGCTCTTCAGGAAACGCCCCGAGTGGCGGTACATATGGGAGCCCATGCGCGAAAAAGATGAGCTCATCGTCCAGATCCTCATGTACAATGAAAAAGAGGTCCATCTCTCCCTCCCCCGGCCTTCTTCGCTGTCTTTGTTCTCTCCCTCTGTCGATTAATTAGAGAAGAATTTTTGACGATTGAGATCATGATAATGTACAGGTATATCAGCTATCCATCGGAGCTGCATGCAGGCAATCGTGGACATCGGATCGGATCATAATCCAAGTGCTTGATGATTCTACCGACTCTGTTATTAAGGTAAGCGAATTCCACTCTATTAAATTAGTTGATGGAAGATGAGAAAGAAAATGAAAGGAATCAAGAGGAAGAGAGGGAAGGAGGGAGTAAAGCAGAAGCAACGAAGCATGAGAACATAAGGGACAGGAAGCAAGTCAAAACAACTGAAGCGAAGGAAAAATGAAAGGTGATGGAAGATGAGAAAGAAAGGAATCAAGAGGAAGAGGGGAAGGAGGGAGTAAAGTAGAAGGAACGAAGAATGAGAATAGAAAACAAGTCAAAACAAAACGGAAACGAGGAGGAGATACGGTAGAAGAAAGAAAGTCACAGGAAAAAAAGGAGAAAAGAAGGGCAGCGTTGGTAGAGGTAATTGATGAGAAGAAGCCAGGAAGACAGAGGAAAAACCGTGGGGTGAGGAGCTGCATGGCCATGGGCTGTGCAGCAATAGCAGATTCACTACGAGTGCATTGATTTTGGTGGCACTCGCAAATATCCGTTATGTAGAGGAGGAGACGGTTTACCTTTTCCCAACCTGAGATGGATATTTCCATTGTTGAACATATTTTTTTATTTATTTTCTTTATATTATGCAACATGTAAACAAGTCAAACGAATATATCTTATATTTTTCTTGTTCTCATCGGATTGACTTTTTAAGTATACGTGGTACAACTAATCAAATTGTTCTCATCGGATTGTACTTTTTAAGATGGTGATTACATTAAAAAATGTATAAGACTGAGATCCAAGGTATCGCATGTGGCGAAAGGTGTCATGCTAACAAAATGATTATTTATTCCCATCCTGCTAAACATATGATAGTTGAAGCAGATCCAAGAGTGTGCATGAATGAACATGGCTGTTTTCATCAATAATGCGAACTTTTGTGTTAACCTTCTCCTTGATGATCATTGCATTTGCCCTATAAGTAAAACTACAGCTTCTTGGAAGTTTAGCTATTTGACTTCAACATCAAACAGCAAACTATTGTCAGCCTGAATTGATTTTCCTACCAAACCTGCACCAACTATCTAACAACTTCTAACTGCTTCATACCGACTCTCCTCGTGTTTCTACTGAGCTGTCCCAAACAAGTTTACATCTAGAGCCTTCTTTTATGCAACTGACCCCACCCATATTAAGTTGTTGATTAAAATGATTTGAACCCTAATGATTTAGATGATCACTAACATCACATAACTCTTTTGCAAGGGCCCAATTGAATGCAGAAGTCTAACTAACTCCACTAGTTACATCAGCAATCCACTGTCATTGCAGATGAAGTTGTGGGATTGTATTCAGTAGTGTCCATAGAAAACCATTGTGATCTGTATAGAGTCTAGAATTTGCATTTTTCACCTGAAAAAGGCTAACTCTTCCTGAGAATGGTCGTCATCAATAATCAAGGCAAGCTTCTGAAAAATGATGAGGTCAAATGGCATAGCTCTGCAGAATAAATTTTCTGATTCTCATCCTATTTAAGGTCAGTTTTATCTCTATTCATTGACTTGGGTGTCATCTAATTATCATTATTTTGGAAGTTGATGTGCCAGAGTTGCATATCATTCATATCTGAAGCTTATCTTAGGATTCTTATCTATAACGACTAGAGTTTCCTTCTAAAAAGCAAGTAAGTTTCCAATTATTGACTTGTTAAGTAGATTTACTTGTTTCAATTTTTTTGATCTTTAGTTCAGAAATTTTTTATTTACTAATTGACAGGTTCCAAGTGTGAACAGACTTGGGGTTGCTGGTGCTATGGCACAGACAGTGACTGATAACCCCCTCGCATCAGTTGAGGTAATTGTTGAAGCATAACTACACAATATGCTTTCCTAGTGTGTGGCTTGTCTTTCTGCTTATCATTTGAGATGCGCCTGACATGTATAAGTTATTGTGTGATATCTGTTTGCAGTAATGAATCTCATCTTCTACATAAGTTAATAACATGATTCATCTTTCTTTTGAATTTATGCATGGATAAGCAATCAATTGAACCTGTCACATATCATTTGAATCATCTGCTTGAAATCAAGGATTCCATTTTCAAGATTAATGTTTTCTGGTTATGATTACATGATTTATGGAAGGGGTAATGTTGTTGAACAATGGTATGATGGATAGGGTATGTGTATTATTATCAAGTTGAAGTTGGAGTATTCGATCATTTAAAAGGTTTCAATATAGGTTGCTCACCCTTATATATGATGGCATATGCAAAGGGTATCTCGGAACCTGTGCAACGAGTAGTCTGTTGGACCTCATTCTTAGTGTATGGCTTATATCTTATGTATGAATCTGGTGGCACATAATTTTATTAGCAGCCAATGTGGATATTTATGTCTTCCTGTGGGCGTGACATATGAGAACTAGAAATACATTCTGACCCACTGTCATCTGAACATGACTATATTTTTGTGTTTGTTGTCCACAATTTTCTCTTTCTGCATGCAAATGGATCTGTAACCTTGCCTGTTAATCCTTTCTTCTGACACGAATTAAAGAAGCACGCCATGCATCCTATCGAAGTTCTTTTATGTTCGACTCTTTCCTTTGTTTTCTTTGACCATGTGACCTCGTCTGATAATTTTTGCATGTGTTTATGAGCTTGCATGTGTACTTTAATAGTCAGCATGCATGGGATTCTTGCCAACCAGATATTGCAGTGTATGTTCTGTTTCTTATGCTCTCCATCATTTCTCTACCTCTAGGGGGAGTCCAGTGAGGGTGAAGGCAAGAAGCTGGTGTGGAAGAAGTCAAACAATGACATGGAACAGCAAGTAGTAAAGCTCATGGAAGAATTTGTTGGGGCAGCCATGCAGTTCCTCCAGTCCAAGGCCCTATGCGTGATGCCCATCTTCCTTGCCACCATGATCTACCAGTCTCACCACCAAAATGAAATCCCCGAAGTCAAGCTGGAGCCCAATGCCCCTTCGTAGGCTGAGCTCCTCATCTGCACGTGCCCATCAACGACTCCTGCATGTAGGCCCCATTTGTGTATACATTATCCCTCCATTCAGATCCTGCCAGCACTTCCTCGAACAGGGGCCAAAGATCTCATCCATAGCGCTGGTTTCCTGTTTTACTTTATTCTTTTTCGTCAAAAGGCTATGTGATTGCAAAAGCGTGGCAAGTAAAAGGCTCTACTGAAATCTACATATGTTTTTTATAGGGAAGGCTGCCAAAGATCTTCCTGCTCTTGTTTTGTTTTTGTGGGGGACTCTGTTGCACTACCTGCACATTGTGGTGGGGAGGGGGCAGGCTCTTTCTTTTTGAGGTGGATGGTAGGACAGGTGTTAGGAATTGCAATGGATGATTTCCTTTGATAGCTTAAATTATGTTATTGGAAATCAAAAGTAAGGCTGCAATGGATGATGATGTTGATAGATTTCATTATATGTTGTGGAAACATACAGGAAGACAGCAATGGTCGTGATGATAGCGGCGGTGTTAGGGGTGGTGATATTAGTTTTGTTTTTTGGAGTGAGATAAGAAGGATGAGCCGAAGATGGTTGGCATGCACTCTGCCTCTTTCTTTGGTTTGTACTTCATGTTGATCTCTTCCTTTTGGCCAATTGTCTAAAACCCAGTTATTCATCAGTTTTATTATGTTGGTACACTGGCAAGGTATATGATGGGAACTAGGTGCCCACTGCAGTTCCATTTGACTCTACTTTCTAGTTTGGTGTTTGGGGGATGTCTCAAGGTAGTCATAGCTTGACACATCCAGTGCATGTGGAGCCAGTCAGGATGGTCAGAGTACTCTTTATCACGATCTTTTAGAACATGGCACATGCAGTGCATGTGGATCCAGACAGGATGGACAGAGGACTCCATCATGATCTCAAACATGCAGAAGACTTTATGTGCTGGCCCCTTGTTGGATTTGGGAAAGATTGATAGCTAGAGCTTTAGCCTGAAATGTGGGAAGAGGAGTTTTTCAAAGGAAAGGGTCCAGTGATAAGGGTGCCATAATTGTTTATGGAATTGCATGGACACAAGATTAGGGATCTAAGCATGCCTCTTTGCATTAATTTGTCCTCTAGAAACTGAATCCTCTCGTGAGCAGTGAGTCTTATTGTTGTGAGGGAAGGAGATCTGAATTTAGTATTTATAGACTCCTTTTCATGAGTTCCCCATCAAAGAAGTCCAATTGTGCATGATAGGAACTTCTGCCTTATGGTCTTTAAAATTCATTGTTTGCCCAGTTATATTCTTATTCGATGAGATTGTTGGTTTGTCGTGATTCATTGGTTGCATCAAATTAAATCGTTTTCATATTAAATTCTCTTTTTAGATAAATTATATTCTTTCTTCACAAGTGTGCTCTTTTGTTTTCAGCGAAATTAGTAAAGGAAGAAAAAAAAAATTTCACCCTGCACATCATGCAGGTTATATACTAGTATGACATAATATAAAAAAAATGTTAGGTGCATAATATATATATGATCGAAAAGGAAATGATTTTCCATAAGATATTTCACAAGATGGATTGAAGTGATCAGCAATAATGACTTATATTTCAAAGATGTGAGAATTGATTAGGGAGGATAAAATTAAACACATGTAAACCCAACTTGTAATTTTAAGCTAGTTTAGATTGATCTTCAGTGGGTTTATACGATAAATGTGCCAACATAATTATGACATGAAATAATTATGTCTCTTGCATATTGATCTATTAACCTAAAAATGACCTTTTTAGGACTCATTTAGTTGATGAAATATTAATTGGGTCATGTTAAGTGGGTTGAGTCTTGTCTAATCATATTAAGAAAGGTATGTCTATTAGTGTTGAGTGAATTATGTTATATCAATCCAATATGATTTATTTATTCAATAGGTTATACATGTCGTATTTATGTTTAGATTTTGATATGATTAATTAATCATGTTGTGCTTGTATTGATCCATATAGTGTTGTTTTCTTTAACTTCAACACGATAGAAACATAAATTGCCATTTCTAGAATTGAAAACATTTAAACCATATAACAATATTCATGACAATTTTCTCATGGCAAATCTTACAATATAATTATCTTGAGATAAGTAGAAGGGATAATATAATTTCTACATTACATTGATGATTCATGGCATAGTCCTTCCATTGGTATCTATAGTACAAAAACAATCTTGTGAGGTGCAACAAAATTATCTCCTATTAGGCTTCATTTTTTGGTGAAAAAAATTTCATAAAAAAGTTAAAAACATTTTCATTGTTCAATTTAGTAGGTAAATTATATTCCTCAGTTATCATTTATCAGTCAAATTGGAGAAAGATTTACCCATTCAACAAATGGCTAAATTAGTTTTCCAATTAGATAAAATATATTTTTTCTATTCTTTAAAATATATTTGCATTATTATGATTTTTTCTTTTTCTTTCCCCCCTTCGATCACCACCGATGAGACATTTACCTACCTTTTACTCTCGATACATTTTTTAAAAAAATTTAAAACTTATTTTTAGATAATAATTTTAATAAAAATAATAAATTTTAGCAAAAAATTTGATATAATATTTCATTCGACAATGGAGAGATCAATCAGAGGTTGTTGCTAGTAATAGAGATTTAGGTGAGCAACATAGGAAAAATATGGACAGATTAATTAGAGCACCAAAAATAATATTTTGAAAGGAATGATATAAGGGGAAAATATAAAAGCAAAGATGATGGAGATTGTAAATGGGGGAGAAAAGAAAGGTGTGAAGACATACGTATGGATTACGAAATCCATCGCTTTCAAATAGATGTCAATTGAGCAACAACTTTAACTGCACCATGCCTTTATGTAGGCCTTTATTTTTAGGTTGGGCTGATTAACAGCTCTTACGATTGGTTTTATAAAATGTGTTAGAACCCAACTAGTTTTAAACCTAAAATATATGTTAGCACTAGCCATCAACCTTGCCCCCTCCCCCAATTAATAAAGAATATAAAATATAACCATTGAGGTTTCAATGTAGCTCTAATGCTTATATGAAGATATGACCATGGAGCTGTCAAAACCTGTCAGATTGACCATCTAGCCTAGATAGAGAATAGGTGGATGAAAGTTTTCTAGGGTTTTTATAACCCTGGTCGACCATTTTAAGATGTGATGGGCTGCACATGCCTGGTTTTGGATTTTTAAGTTAATTTCATATTAATTATAATCCAAAACCTAGTCTAGCCCTTGTTTTATGATTATTGAACCTTATGAACTCAAGATCCTACCCAATTTTATATATGGTCCTAAGAAAAAAAATCAATTAATCTTCATTCCTTCAAATTTGACACAATGAATAAATCTTCAAAAATTTGTTGTATCACTTTTGACACGTGCTAGGGTGAGGCTTGAGCTCTCATAAGATCAAGTGTGTTCTGAATGAAAGCACACTTATCTAAGTCATCATAACTCAAGAATGCTATTGGTAACTTATTCAATATCTTATTATCATCAAAACATGGATTATTAAATCTTAAGGTTCAACAAAGTCAACATAATTAATTCACCTTCAATATCTATATATACATCACCAAGAGCCTCAAAAAGGCCGATGACTGCAAGACTCTTCTTATTCTCTCATCTACTTTCTTTTCTCTTCCTTCAAATTCAAAAAGACTAACTTGATTGACGAAGGAACCTCCGAGGGAGAGACCTCGAAACTTCTAACAAGTTTTGAATGTGATTGCATGCTGATTTCTTCATCGTCAAGGAATTTTTTGGAGCAAAGGCTGAGTTCAAAATTTTATCACAAAATAAATTTTATCCATTGATTTGGTAAGCCAAAAATTAGCATCAATAATTAATATTAGATTATAATATATCATTAGAGAGTATAATATTGCTATTTTAATATAATTATAACAATATTATGAAATTATAACGTAATATGATATAATATTATTCCATCGATATATCATACTATGACATTATATACTATTATAATAATAATATAGCATTATTGTAATATAATTATAATGTAGTATTTGTATTATTATATAATAATTACATTTTATATATTATTAAAATTATATTATTATTATATTAAAATTATTATATAATATTATTATATTAGCATATCATTTTATAATGTTGTATAGCATTATAATATTTTTATAATATTATGTTACACTACAAAGTTATATTATAGTTATAATAATTTCATACAATATTTACCATATTATATGAATTATATCATATTAAACTCAACTCAACTCAACTTATCTAAGCCTTTTTCCAACTACATAGGGTCAGCTACATGAATCTGCTTCCTCCACTTTACTTTATTCAAGACTAAGTCCGACACTTAAATTACAAATAGTTATATCTTTTTTAATTATTTTTGTCCATATTAGTTTAAGTCTATCTCTACCTCTATCATTATCATGAACGGTTAAAAGATCACTCTTTCTCAATGAAGCATATAAAAGTCTTCGTTATATATGTCTAAATCATCGTAATCAGTTTTTTCTTATTTTATCTTCAATTGGAGCTACTTCTATCATTTCTTGTATATATTTATTTCTAATTTTATCTTTTAATGTTTTACCACATATCTATCTTAACATGCATATATAAATTATATCATATTATATTATAAAAATAATTAAATATAATATCATATGGTATAATATACTATTATTATTTTATAATATTAAATTAGCATGTTTAATACTTCAAAACTATGAGCTAACTCTCGTAGGTTAGCTTATGGTCAATTTGACTGCAAGTTAACTTATATTTATATCTCACTTTCAATCTAAGTGCACTCGAACTTAAAATAAGATGCAATTAAATCACGGTATCCTAAATAGGTGGAATAAGATGCACTATTTGCAAATAATCCTTAAGTGCATCGACCAAGCTCATGATGCATTGTGCATCATTTAAATTCAACTTATCTGATTTTGTATCTTCCAACGTGAAACTAAATGTTTTAATTAACAAGCTCAAATACAAAGTCTTAATGGTTGAACTTTTTAACCAAAAATCATAAAATTAATTGAAAATTATTCTAAAATTAAATATCATGAAACAATAACAAAATTGAAATGAACTATATCTAACAAAAGTGGAAAAAAAATCTTACTATGATAATGGATGAGAAAACTAAAGACCCTACAACACATTTGATAAATGAAAGCGGATGAACTTCTCTACAATTTAGAGAGGGAAAGTATATAACTTTGGAATTTGATTCTGTATATCAAGCGAGAAGGAAAAGTCAATGATCTAAGGTTGCGATGATCATTCACCTATTTCATTTGTGGGATTTTTTAATCCATCATATGTTTTTCTAGGATGAGAACATGTTCAAAATGGATGTCCAATGGAAGCCCATGTTTGCACGGAAATTTCTTTGAGGGAGTCCATCACAACTGGGATAAGGAGCTCCAAATTAAATTTTTAGTGGGATTGGAGTGAGCAGCTGAAGAACATTTGGATATTTTTGATAGCTTAGCAGTGAGAAATCCTATGATATTTTTTCTTTTTTTTAGATTAATATGCATGAAAATTAAAAGCATGATGTGGCTTCATGATTGGTTTTTATTTTATTTTATTTTTAATTTTTTTGTTGGATTCTAAGATTTTCTAGGAACTTGGCTACGATTAGGGGTGCAACTTGGGCCGGGTTCAACCCGAACCCGGCTCGCCGAACCCGATTTGGGATAATGCTTGAATTCATGTTTGCCCAACCCAAACCTGAAAGATCCGGGTTTAATCCGGACTGATTTGCAATTGACCCGGGTTCGGGTTGATTACAACCCGAACTCGAGATAACCTGAATCCGAAGCGAGGCGTCGATGGCTGGGCTCAGTGGCTTCGTTGAAGGCAAGGACTACTGAGGGAGAGGAAGAGGAGAATGGTAGCCCTCGCTGCTGTCCTCCTCACCTTCGCCCTCTACTTCCTCTGGCCCTCCGATCCCGAGCTCCACGTTGCTTGCCTCCACCTCGACCGCATCCGCGTCTCCTCCCGGCGGCCCAGCCCCTCCATCGACATCTTCCTTGGCGTCAAGCTTTGGGTTCAGAACCCGAACTTCTTTGACCAGCTCGATTATCGCTCACTCGCGGTCTTATCGGGTACCGTGAGCAGCGGCTCGGGATCGTGACCTCCGACCGCGAGCAGGTGAGGGCAAGGGGGTATCGTACATCGACGTCGTTCTTCGGCTCGAGAGGATCCAAGTCATCGATGATGCCTCTTATCTGCTCAACGATGTCGACAGGGGTTCCATACTACTGGATACGGTCACCGAGATGCAGGGCAAGCTACGGGTCTTCTCCTGTAAATTTCTCATTCAGGTTTGAATAATAAAATTCTCTTCTTTATTTATTCCTCCACAATCATCCATGCCTTGCTCTTTATCTGGATTGAATGCATTATTAATATTCTGTTACAAAACCCCCCTTTTTTTGGAGTCGATTTGAGTGTAATGCATCTATTTTGAACTTATTTGTCATGGTTGTTGCAAGATGTAGCAGGTTCTCAATAGAGTGGAAGACCACCTTCTATTCCCTTATATGAAGAAGATGAGTTATTATGAATACTTATTGATCAACCAGTGTAGGATAAACTCATAAAACAGGGCAAAATGTAAAGGAAATAGTCCTTATTGATCAAATTTATAGGCTGGGACTTTGATGGAAAGGTTTGAGAGTTTGCACTCCTTGCAGGTCTTTAATGTAAACAAAGGATATTTTTTATTTCATGTATTGATTTAGCATCCATGAATGTATCTTTTCCTGCTAGCAAAACTAAGATTAATTGTATTTAGCATGATATATTTGTAGTTTATTGGGTGTATGCAGGATTTGAGCTCAGATTATCCCAGTGACTTTACCAACTA
Organism: Calamus simplicifolius; assembly: GCA_900491605.1. Classification (NCBI taxonomy): domain Eukaryota; kingdom Viridiplantae; phylum Streptophyta; class Magnoliopsida; order Arecales; family Arecaceae; genus Calamus; species Calamus simplicifolius. The sequence continues at coordinate 250,064 of UESW01001778.1, read as the reverse complement.
TACTAATTCACACCATGAAAATCCAAGTTTCTAGGAATAAGTATCAAAAACTCCATTTGAATTTTAATCTGGTTTGGCTAAATGAGGCATCACTCTAACAATTTTTTCAGAACCATGTTTGAGTTTTAAAGTTTTGTTAGGAATTATATTTGTGCAATGTTAAACTTGTTTGTTTCAGATTGTCATTTTTTTTTCTCATCAACCCGAATTCTAACCCAAAACTCAACCCGAACCCAATTTTCAAAAATAGGGTTAGGGTTGAGGTTTTACAAATAGGGTTAGGTTTAGGGTTAGGGTTGACATTTTGCAAGTAGTGTTAGGGTTAGGGTTGAGGAAAACCCAAGTTTCATGAGCCCGAGTTGCACCTCTAGCTACGATATATGGATATAGTGGTTGAATAGGGTACATCTTAAACTTAAGATGGGATGAGCTTCAACTTGAAAAAAAGCATCCAAAGTGAACATAAGTCAACTTAGTTTAGCAACTGTTGAGCTCGACATAGCCTAATCCGTCATGGCTTGAGCAAGATAAATTCAATGATTCTTGCATTCATCTGTAACAAATGACAGCCCTATTATATATATATATTGTGACTTCCATTGTTGCACATATATTTTGGTTGAGCAACTATTAAGCTCAATATAGACTGATCCACCATGGCTCGAGATAAATGTATGCATTCTTGTATTCATCAAATTAAGATTTTTGTCACTTTTGTTGTTGTAAAAAATAAAAAATATTTTGGATTAAACTTTTGAGCTTGATGTAGCTGATATGTCATGGCTTGTACGTGCAAGATAAATGCATGCAATCTTGGATTCATTCGTAACAAACAACATCACTCTTCACATCATATCAAAATAAGATTTTTGTTACTCTTATTGTCCTACATTCTTTTGGTTTTATTGTAGATGAAAAATCAGGAACGTCCATGTAAGATGGACTATTTGGGTTCCAATTTTGGGCTACAGTCTTGGCTTGCCATTGTATTTCTTGGACCAGCCTAAACAAAACTTAAGAAATATGGGCCTAAAAATATTGGATTATATATACACACACACACACACACACACGTATGTATGTATTGTAATACTTCAAAAATAATTTTATATTTAATAGAAAATAAAAGTGTAATGTATTTATAATTTAGGTTCACCTGCTGCTAATTAACTTTCATTCGACTTTATGAGTCATATGATTTTGATGTGTTAACATGTTAATTATTGGATTAGCAAGTGGGCTTGAAGCATTATAAATGGTATTAGATTGTCAATTTGAGTGTGCAAGTTAGTGAAGATAAGAAAAAGATTACTCATGTGATAGTGATAGAGTTTCGCCATAATATAAAGCTATCTTTATAGCATTAAGATGTGGCTCGAAATAGGTTCTGGCTAGTTTTTGGCATAAATTTTGGTTAGCTTGTGGCAGATGATAAGAATATTGCATTATAAGAGAAAAGATTGTAATGTTTCAAAAATAATTTTGCATTAGATGAAAAAGAAGAAATTATGTGCCTATAATTTAAATTTATTTATTATTAATTAATTTTTAAAATTTTTAAGCTGCCTTATTATGGCTCATTTTCTTGCTTTGCACAGGCTATTTTTATCATAGTATTTTTTTTTCTAGATGGAGGAGCAAATTTGATTGCAACTTTTTTACCATCAAATCACATCAAGTTATTGACTTGAGAAAGAAAAAAGTTAAAATATTTTGGTTGCCGTAAAACCAAGGGTTGGCTCAGTGCACATGGATTGCGGCCTAAGGCATCAGAAAGAAAGAGGCTCGATGAATCATGATATGACTTGGAGCAAGCTTAATTAGGCTTTGGACCACCCTTTATAGCTTTCTGCGTACAATTATCTTGCAAGATGTGGTTTGGATTCTTTATCCTTGTGAAATAGTGACCACTAAATAGTGATAAGAAGATACCACGTTGGTGGAAGTGAGAAAAGGATGCCGCTAGAAAGATTGGAAGGATGTGTTGTGGACTGGATGAAGTCTTCTTGATTTCGACAGCAGAACACAGGGACCATTTCACATCAACATCTGAAAACAAGAGCTTCTCTGGTATCAGTATTAGCCTGTCACTTCTTATCCTCCTCGCGCCAAAGGATTCCAACTTTTCTTGAAAGTGCCTACATCTGTCATTTGGTCGTTTTCCTTTTCAATGGCTAGTTGGAGAAGTCAGTCATAGAATTTAGCTTGATCAAAACCTTGAATAAAGCTATAGCCAAAAGTTACCTAGGCTATGTTTGGTTTGTGATCTAGAAAATTATTTTTAAAAATATGAATTATATTCAAAAATCTGAGTTGTATTCTTTTGATTTTTAGTATTCGAGAATATATTTGGTTTGATATTTTTAAAAACTATTTTTTCGAAGAAAGGCAATAATGAATCACGTGAAGAAAGGTCGTGGGAAGAAGAAAGAAGGAAGAAGGTGAATCCGTGAGTTTTGGGTGTTTTGAGGAAGGAATGATAAAATTTAGAAAACGTCTGAGATGAATTCGAAGAAAATGTTGCTCCGATGTTTTTCAGATTCATTTAGGTTTTTAGAATCATTTCGAAAAAGTGTTTTCGAAAACGATTCAGCCAAACACGTTTGGATTGAATTTTTTATTTTTAAAAATAAAAAATTCAACCCAAATCTGCTGCCAAACAGGCAAAGGTATGCCATAATTACATTCGCATCTTCTATTAATTTAGAACAAATAAGTTATAAATGATGTTACACAAGGATAATTCTAAATTTAAATTCAAAATCATTCTTTTACATCCATCTTTTCTAAGGCATGGGATAATTACATTTGAATTTTCTTTTAATTCTAATTTAATGAAACTAAGTTTAGCATGCATGTGCTACTATGCTATTATATAAAATTTAATATATTTTTTTGAATTAAGTGGGGATACACACGTAATTATGATATATCTTAAGAAAGACGAATGTAACGTGTAAAATTTAGATGGACATAAATTTTACCTTCAATATAGAAGAGGTGTCTATAATTTTTGAGTCAAGAATGTCATTATAATTACGCTTGAAGGAAGTAGACGTAGTTTATACTTTATTTTGTGATGGCCATTATGCAACCGTTATTTTGTTATAGTACAACTGTTATAGTAACAAAAATGGTAGCTAAATAATATGTAATATTTATGCTGTTTATTAAAATTTATTTTGTCAACTGTTAGTAAAGAAATGATAGCTAAATAATATGTAATATTTTTGCTGTTTATTAAAAATATAATATTTTTTGAATTCTAATCTTCATAAATGTCTGAAATATTGTTAACGTACGTTGTTTTTTTATCAATTACAAATGCTAATGGTAGTTGTAGTAACATCTATTATTTTATTACTAGCTAAATTCACACTTAAAAAAAAAGACATAATTGCTGGCATTGGATATGCGCAGGTAATTGTCCCAAAAAACATTGCTAATTAATTTGCGGCGGTTTTCTACCGGCGTAACCGTTCGCCGTTACTGGAGGGTTGCTATTTTCCATGTTCCGGCATTTGGGCAACCGTGGGTATTGGTAAATCTCATTACCGGCGTTTGTATTAATTTAGTGGCATTTCATGAAACGCCGCCACAATATCTACATTAACAGCATTTCTTAAAATGCCTCCACTTTATCGTTGTTATTACCTGGCATATACTAGTGGCGTTACCATAAACGCCACTGCTACTACATTGCCAACTCATAATATAAACTAGCGGCCTTTATTTAAATGCCACCAATAGTACATTGGCGATGGCACATTGAATTTTTTAATGATATTTTTCTGACGGCCGTTATTTTTTAAAATAGCGGTGTTACAATAAATGCGGCTACTAATAATTTGCGGATGCATTATATAAATTGGTGGCATTTAAACAAATAGCGGTGTTATAACCTTACTAATAATTTGTGGAAGCATCATATAAATTGGTGGCATTTAAACAAATAGCGGTGTTATAACCTTACTAATAATTTGTGGAAGCATCATATAAATTGGTGGCATTTATTAAATGCCGTACATTGGCACCTTAAATAATTTAATGATATTTATCTAAACGTGGCCAATGTCCTAATTTAATGACGATTAACTAAACGCCTCCACTAATAACTTATCATACAATTTGGTAGCATTTATTTAAATGCCACTAACAATATTTTGATGAATTTATTAATGGCATTTATCTAAACGACGGTATTTTTAAAATAGCGACATTAACATAAACGCTGCTACATTACGTTGCCAGCACATCATACAAATTAGCGGCTTTTATTTAAATATTACAAATAGTACATTGGCGACACCTTGAATTTATTAACAGCGTTTATCTAAACGTCACCATGAGTTTGTTTGTTTTTTTTTTTTTTTTTTTTTTTTTTTTTTTTTGCATTGCGGCTGCCACTAATTTGTTGCCAGCATATTTTTTTAAATTAACAACATTAATATAAAAACCGCAATAAATATATTACTGGCACATTGCATTAATAAACGGTATTTACAAGCACACCAATAATATGATATCCCACAATAAAAAAATATAATATATCAATTAATAATAGATATGATATAATGGGTCATTATTCATATAATAAAAAAAATTACAAATCAAAGCACATTAATATATGTTCTTCATGAATAATTCTTGGTCTTCACATTGTGTTTGTCATTAGCTTTAAGGCCATTTCTTTCATTCTTCGTCTTCACATTACATTGTGTTTGTCATTAGCTTTAAGACCATTTCTTTCATGGGTACTTCTTCTTCACATTTATCCAATAGTTTTTTGAAAAATGTTATGCAATCATTGAGCCTGAAAAAGATTAGAGATTAAAAATGTAAACTATTTTGTAAATGCATGTTGAAGCAGTGGAGGCTTGTTTTCTAGCAAGTCTTTTGTTGCTCCTTGCGGTGGCATCGTGGCCCAACTGCAGCAAGCGTTTGGAGAACAATGCTTTGTTCTTCTTGCTTTAAAACAGAGGCTGCATCATGTTCAGCTTCCGATGCGATGCAGCTTTCCGAGAGGGAAATTTAAATGGAATGAAAATTCTATATAAAATTTTGAGGCAGCGTAGAGTAGAAACGGCAACTTAATAAGTTTCATTAGTTTTTATATATGCGTTGCGTTTGAGGGAAATTAATTAAGGACCCACGCGAGCATTGCGTGCGTGGGATGTAGGTTGAACGCTCGAGCGTTACGCGAACGTGTGACCCGGAGTTCGCTAAATTGAAAGAATTTGCTCTTTCCCTGTTTGATTCTTTGCTTCCTTTTTCTTGGCCTGGATTATTTGATTTATTGATTTCAAGAAAAGGGGTCCGCGCTGGTCTGGAAGGAGGATTATAATATAAAATATAATATAACAATATTAGTAACAATTAAAGGATCAGGACATGCCAAAATTATGAGAAATTTAAAATAGTCCTATGATGTTAAGATTTTATTTAACATATATAATTTAATAAATATAGAACATGGCCCTCTCAAAATATAATATTTATGATTCTCATATACTTTTTAAAATTTTAGCCAATTCTAATATATTTAAAAATATATCTCTCATTTTTTTTCCTTATAGGTATTAAATTTCTATATAATATATATATTTTTAATAGAGTGATGCCGAATAAAAATGCATCCCTTAGAAATAAATTGCAATTATATTTGAATTATATATCATATAGTATCCAAAAGATATATTCCATAAATATTCCTTGACAGGAAGGAAATTAAGTTTTGAATAAAGCCCTTGACTAGCTGTCAAAATATACTTTTGATTGTCTTTCTATATTCGATTATGCCTATAAAAGCTCCTGTCATATGAAGGAAGGATTGATGCAATATATGAAAGATGTGATGCTAATGAGTTAAAAATAATAATATGCATGCATTTAACTGGCACTCAAAGCATTTTCCATTTTTAATTTCTTCTATCCCTTATTGACTGCTGCTCTGTTAAATAAACTCGCTTGGTTCTCTGCAATCGTCCCTGCCTATGTAAAGAAAGTCTTCGACCGGTAAAGAAATATTCCAAAAAGTCTTCGACCGGTAAGGAAGTTCTGGACGAAGGCTTTTTCTGCGGATGCGCTCTCCTTGTCTCTTCTGGAGTAAATGGTTTTCGTCTTACCATAATTAATATTATTATAATATTACCCATATATAAAAATATTGTAATATTATAATATTATAAATAATTCAATTATGCTCTGGCAATGCAGCAACTCAAAAATCTAGTAACCCTCTTTCGCTGCTGCTAGGGGCTGATAGAGATCATGGAGAGGGCATCGTCTACATCTCTCCAGGGCTTACTTCACCTCATCGTGTTCCTCTGCGTGGCCATGTCGGTGATGCTGTTCGTGGAGAAGGTGTACATGGTCGTCATCATCCTCGTCAAGCTCTTCAAGAAGCGCCCTGTGAGGCACCCCGAGAGACAGTACATGTGGAGCCCATGCACGAAAAAGATAGATCCTCGTCCATATCCCCACGTTCAACAAAAAAGAGGTCCATCTCTTCCTCCCTCCTCCTCCCCTCCTCCCCTCCTCCCTCCCCTCTTCCTTCGGCCTTCTTCGTTATCCCTATTCTCTCCCTTTGTTTGATTAATGAGAGAATAATTTTTGACGTTGAGATTATGATAATATACAGGTACATCAGCTATCCATCGGAGCTGCATGTCGGGTATCGTGGACGTCGGATCGGATAATAATCGATTCTACCGACCCTGTTATTAAGGTAACCAAATTCCACTCTATTAAATTAGTTATTAAATTTTAGTTTGCGCTCGAATTCCATTCTATTAAATTAGTTCCTTTACATGTTTCGTAGGAGCGCAACAAAGAGGAGGAGGTGATGGAAGATGAAAACGAAAGGAATCAAGAGGAAGAGATAAGGACAACTGAAGAGAAGGAAGATGAAAATGAAAGGAATCAAGAGGAAGAGATAAGGACAACTGAAGAGAAGGAAAGACGGAAACGAGGAGGAGATCCGGTTGAAGAAAGAAAGTTACAGGCTAAAAGGAGAAAAAAAGTAGAGAGAAGATGGAAACGAAGAGGAAAGTGATTGGTGCAAACGAAGATGGAAGAATCCTAATTTTTTTTAAGATCCTCGTTGCTCCTTTGAATGGGGTATCCTGAACTGCTCCAAACAATGAAGCAAAGTGATTGGTGCAAAATAGCTGAGCGACATTTTCCGGTGATTTTCTGAGTTAGCGTGGCATTTGCTCATTTAGGAATTGCCGGAGTGATTCGCTATGCGTCCAATCTAAGTTTAAAACAGAGGCTGCATCATGTTCAGTACTTGTCGCGTCTCACATGTGGGTGTGGCTTCCGAGAGGGAAATTTAAATGGAATGAAAATTCTATATAATGCGTTGGAAGAGGGAAATTTAAATTACAATAGTAACAATTAAGGGAGGACATGCCAAAATTATGAGAAATTTAAAATAGTCCTATAATTTTAAGATTTTATTTAACATATATAATTTTATAAATATAGAACATGGCCCTCTCAAAATATAATATTTATGATTCTCATATACTTTTAAAATTTTGGCCAATTCTAATATATTTAAAAATATCTCTCTCTTTTTTTTTCTTATAGGTATTAAATTTCTATATAATATATATATTTTTACGGATGTGATCTCATCAAAATTAAATTAAAATTAATAAAAAAAATATTAAAATTATTAATTTCTATTTATATTAACTGCTAACTGTACGTGTCATTCGGTTAAAAAAAATTAGCCCCTCTTTAAAGAAATTAGCTCCTCAGAGCTAAACATCTCTGAAGATGGCAACCTAGTTCTTCTTGGCCACTCCAAATTCCAATATCGTCAACCAATTTAAGATCACCACCCAAAATTCTACCACTGCAGTGCTTCTTGACAATGGAAATCTAGTTCTGAGAGACCAGTTAAACTCCTCCATTGATGCTTGGCAGAGTTTTCATCACCCTACCGACACATGGGTACCAGAAAGTTTTATTGGCATGAACAAAATCACAGGGGAATACCAGAGGCTGACTTCATGGAAGAATGCTGAAGATCCTGCTCCTGGTTTTTCTCTGACACAATTGATCCCGCTGGGACTGAGGAGTGTACTTTTTGATGTGGAATCAATCCCAAAGATACTGGCGTAGTGGAGCTTGGAATGGGCATCTCTTCAACTTGTCCTTTGCAAGTGATAAAGAGTTCTTAAATATAACCTTTATTAATGATAAGCAGTGGAGGGGCATCCCTTGCAATCTCTACAACAACTCAACAATCATGCGACTGGTGATCGATTTGAATGGGCAAATTAAGCAGTTTTTTTGGTTAGATGACCATCGGGTAATTCTATTTGGCCTGCAGATTTTGCTGAGGAGCCTCCCATTTTACTTTTTTTTTACTTAAGAGCCCTCCTATTTTACTTAGTAGCCCCTCTAATTTTATAAAATTCCTAAACTACCCCTTCTCCCTCTCGCCCCCAAAAATTGCTATTTGGCCCCCTTCCCCCCCCCCCCTCCGATCGTTCCCTTGCTTGCGCTCACCTCGCTCGCTCACGGTGCTCCCCGGCGGCGGCTTCCCCGACAGCGGAGCGTCCTCTCCGGCACGTAAGGTAAGCTCTTCCTCCCTCCCTCCTTCTCTCCCTTCCTCTCCCTCCCTCCTTCCCTCCCTCCTCCGTCCTTCCCTCACTCAATCTGCCCCCTTTAAGTTATTTTTTTTAGCCAATATCTCTCCCTCCCCGGCATCCGTATGTGTCCGACAGCTTCGCCCCTCTCCGCCACATCTTCCCCTTCGTCCCCCCACAGCGTCTGTCGTCCCAGCTCTATTCGGCCCTGGTTGGCCGAACAGAGAACCTTTGTTTGGCCCTCCTTAATGAATAGACATTAAATCTGTTCTGGCCAGCTTGGCCGAATAGATTGAATTATGTTCAGCCAAGCTCGGCCGAATAGAATTAACTCTGTTCGGCTCAGCTGGGCCGAACAGAGTAATTAAATTATAAAATATAATTATAATAAAGTATATTATAATAATAATTATAATAATCAAGTATATTATAATTTATAATATATTATAAAGTATATTATAATTATAATCAAGTATATTATAAAGTATATATTATAATATATTTTAATAAAATATATTATTTTGATATATTTTTTTTACTAATGAATATTGCAATGTTCCAGATATGGATGTTGGCCCCTCATGAGTTAGACCCACAGCGTCTGCCAGGAGACGTAGAACCCAGGTGCCTGAAGTTATTGAGGTTCCTGAGGTTCCTGAGGATCTTGTTGCACCATCGCCCCCAGATGAGACAGCAGATGAGGACATCCCGGCTATGGATGTTGATGATGATGAGGCGGATGGTCCTTGTCCAGGCGATCCTAAGGATGACTCTGTCCTTAGGAGTTTCAGGACACATATTGCAGCCTCCATTTGGAGGCAATAGGTATTTGTTCATTATTCTATCGTATTTTATTTAATGTATTATTTTGATGTTGTTATGTGTTATTCATGTTATCCATTTATATTTCACAGGAATGAACTCCACTGAAGTGCATGAGCCATGTTGCCAAAGTAGGTGAGTAGCAGTGGTGGGCATCAGAGCAATCGAATAGGAGATTCAGGGATATAGTTCAGCAGTCGGGTCTTCTAGGGCTAGTGCATTTCTCTTATCGGTTCGCCGATAAGATTCTTGTCTCGGGCTTTGTAGAGAGATGGCAGCCTGAGACGAACACCTTCCATCTTGCCTTTGGCGAGATGACAATCACGTTGGATGATGTTGCCGCCATATTAGGGATTAGTGTCATGGGTGCCTCAGTGTCCTTGTCTATAGATAGGATGAGTGATCGGAATGCTAAGGACCTACTAGTGCAGCTATTGGATGTATCACAGGATGACGCGCGTCAGGAGGTTCTATCTATCCATGGTCAGTCTGTGAGGTTAGAGTGGCTGAAGAGTCATTTCCATAATGTATCAGATAGAGATAGCTGTCGTAGGATAGACCGTGCAACGCGAGCATATTTGCTTTTTGTTGTTAGGGTGTACACTTTTTGTCGATAAGAGCGGAACGAGGGTGCCTATAGCTTATCTTGCTCTGCTTCGGCATTTGGATAGAGTGAGCACATATGCCTGAGGTGCTGGTGCCTTGGCTCATTTATATTGGCAACTGGGGATTGCGTCTAGGGCATCTGTTAGATAGATCAGTGGATATATGATGCTTCTCCATGCATGGATTTATAAGCATTTTCCTTTTCTCACTCCTTACCCAGCCCTAGACTATACTGATGCTAGACCTCGCGTACACCGATGGACTCCCGGCACTCCACCCCGTTCTACGATGGACCATTTGGTGATTCTACGCGAGTCATTGGACGTACTGAGGGCAGATGAGGTATGTACCATAGGACCATGCACTTGTGTATATATAATTTGTCATACATTATCAAACTTATTACGATTTAATATATTGCAGGTAGTTTGGGATCCCCATCATCTTATTCGGGATGATCGTCCATTCCTTGATATTGCAATCTTCAGTGGATGCCTGAAGTACATGGATGCCCATGTACAGTTATCTTCTCACTCAGAGTCCATATACACAAAAGCAATAGAAAATGTCAGGTCAGTTGATGTCACCCCAATAATCTCTAAGAGAGGAAGACGATATCTATTCGTCTTGTAAGTGCAATCCATTATCAACACACGAGGAAATGCACGTAACAAGTCTATACTACCAGGGTGTGCCCAAAACAAGTAACGCACAGCATTAGACTTAATACAATTCGTATGCTACTCAATGTACTTACACTCAGATAATTTATCAAGAAGATGTTGCATCTGAGATCTCCCAGCAATCTCTACAGCCTTGCACCTCTGCCGTGCATTATAGATTATCTTCATTGTCGTAACATTGAGTGCATCCCTTTGCTTCAAAGTAGATAATATGTCCTTAGGCCGAACCAAACTCTTGGACATCTCCACCAGCATTGTAGTCTCCTGCTTAGATAATCGTCCGCATATGAGTGCCCCTCGAGATGCTTTGCAGCTGGATGATTGTGCACACCGCACATGACCATTAACATCCAATCATCTGCAGTGTCCAATTTCTTCCCTTAAGGCAAAAGGACATCCACACTTCTTAGTACCACTGGCCCTGGTCTTTGATCCCTTTTCCTTGATGTGTTTACTTTTGCAAGTATCGCTTCTCTCGTAAGAAAAAACAATTCTTGGTTTCTTAACATTGCTGCCCGAATCGGATTTTTTAATAATAACGACAAATCCATTCCTCTTTTCGACTTTCGATACCAATTACACATTTCTTCTTTACTTTTGAATATCTATAAAATAAATAGTTTTTATGTTAGTAAATAATTTTAAACATTGCTCAGTCAAATAATATGAAAATAAATGTAATTAAATTTTACCTCGTAAGTTGTAAATTCATTTGTGTAATCCATCACACAATCAAAGCCAATCATGCTGCATTCGGTCGAAGCATCGTCCTGCACGATCAAATAATAATTTTAAACCCTAATCATAATTAATCAAACAAAAAATGAAGAATAAACATTCTGTTCGGCCACTCAGGGCCGAACAGATTTCTTCTGTTCGGCCACACAGGGCCGAACAGAAGAAAGATTTCTTCCGATCTTTCTTCTGTTCGGCCCTGGGGGCCAAACATAAATCTTCTGTTCGGCCCTGGCCGAACAATGCACAAACCGAGAAAAAAAATTATCGATGGGGATATAAATTAACCTTTGCGACCGTAGCACCTTCATAAATTATTAATTGCTTGTCCATTGCTTGATTTAAGATGGAAATCGCTTCAATCAACGATCCAATTGACGATCCGGAGTGAAGGAGGCGGGAGGAGGGTAGGGGACTCTGTGGGGGGGGCGGGGGGGGGGGGGGGGGGGGGGGGGGGAGGGCTGTTTAGTAAGGAGAGGTATTTTGGTCCTAAAACTTTAGGGCAAATATGTCATTATATTAATTTGGCGTGGGAGGCTACTAAGTAATAGCAGCGGGCCAAATAGACGCTCTCGTAATGTTCCGGTCTGCACCATCAGCGCAATGTGATGTCTATTTAGCTAGCCATGGCTCGCACTCTGCTCGGTCTGCCGCAAAATCCGAGCCCACCGAGTTAAACAGGCAAAGCGAAAGGGAGACGGACAAGCGAAGATTTGTTTTCTTTTTTTTTTTTCTCTCTAAATGTAAGTTGCTCTTCTGCGAAGCTACATTAAGTAATTTATTTATTTTTTGATTCTATTATTCTATCATAATAGTTATTCATAGAGAATAGGACTCATTATATGCTTTCTTTTACTTTTAACCTTTTCATGTATTTTAAGGATTTCCATATAATAACATTTATAGAATACCCCGGCAGCTGTCTCATTGATTACCTCCATCTCTTCATGTTTTCTTTCTTTATTTATTTTTTCTTTTTCTTCCTCCTCCTCTCTTTCCTTTTCTTCTTCCTTCTTTCTCTCTCCTTTCGCTCTCCTTTCCTCAACTATGTCAGATTTTCTCTCTGTTGAAGGAGAATTGATAAGAGCAATAAGAAGACATACCAAAATAATCATTAACAGGGATTACCATCTTTCCTTTTTCCCTGCTATTTAAGGGTTCGTGGCCTTGCGTTTTACTTTGGTAATTGGCGTGTTTTGCCACGTGGAATAGACGACCGAGATTCCAACAGCTGGTACATGAATCATGCAAATTTGAATTTCAAAATAGAAATAAATGACATAAAGAATATGAAAGGATAAAAAATTTATGGGCGTGATTACTGGTGGTAAAAGAACGGACGCTAGGTCAATCTCTTAAGGTGGTTATTAAGGGAGATTCTTTTACGGTCATCCGGTGGATTCGACGGGATGTTGATCTTTGTTCCTCTTATAACCCTTTGATCAGTGATATATGGGCTTCTCTCTAGTCAGCTATGATCCTTTGATCCATCATGTATATAGGGAAGCCAATGCTGCAGCTGATTGGGTTATCTCGGCTGTAGCTCGTCATTCTGGTTAGTAGGAATAGCACCCTGGTGACCCTTGCCCGTTATTTTGGAGCAAATTATGTATTTTGATACCTTGGGTTTGACTTACCCCAGGGTGGTGTGATCGCCTGTTTGTAAAAAAAAAAAAACGACGCTGGTCAATCTCCCTTGCCATCACGTATGTATTATCCACCAGAGAATCCCAGCAACCCAATCTCCCCTACCATCACGTATCATCAACGTTATTATCCATCGGAGAATCCCAGCAAACCAATCTCCCTTGCCATCACGTATCATCAACGTTAAAATCATACATTTTGCCGCATATTAACGCATCAGAAGTATCCAATGGACCTCCTATCATTTAAATAATTTATTTTTTATTTTTTTATTTATTTTACTATCAATAAAAATATAATAGTTTACCAGCATTTCATCAATCAAATCAGTAAATCGATATGTTAGAAATATTTGGAATAATAATTTACATTAACTGTCTAATGAAATATCGATAACTTGTCAAACATATTTATTCTTTAAACAAAAGAAAAAAAAGATTAATATCGATAACTTGTCAAAAGATATTTATTCTTTAAACAAAAGAAGAAAAAAAAAAGATTGTGTGGTGCTATGATTAAAAAAGATTAGAATATTTACGACTCGAAAACTCTCTTTCTTTGCAAGAGCTTTTCATCTTAAAAGAACGTAATTGGAAAACTGGTCTGGGCACATAAGTGGAAAGGTTTCATATATCCAGCCTAAACCTTCTTCGTCCTACCAAACATGATAATTAATATTATTGTAATATTACCCGTATATATCAAATATTGTAATATTATAAATAATTCAATCATCCTTTGACAATACACGAAACCCAAAAATCCAAAACTCTTTCTGCAGCTACGGGGTGAGAGAGATCATGGAGAGGGCATCGTCGACGCGCTCAGGGGGACTTGGGATGACATTATCGTCCCCTTCCCTCACCTCATGGTATTCCTCTGCCTGGCCATGTTGGTGATGCTGATCGTGTAGGTGTACATGGTCATTGTCATCATCCTCGTCAAGCTCTTTAGGAAGCACCCTGAGTGGCAGTACATATGGGAGCCCATGCGCGAAAAAGATGAGGTCCTTGTCCAGATCCCAATGTACAACGAAAAAAGAGGTCCATCTCTCCCTCCCCTTCTCCTCCCCCTCTCTCCCTCAGTCGATTAATTAAAGAAGAATTTTTGATGGTTGAGATCATGATAATGTATAGGTATATCAGCTATCCATTGGAGCTGCATGCGGGCTATCGTGGCCATCGAAAGTGCTTGATGATTCTATAGACTCTGTTATTAAGGTAAGCGAATTCCATTCTATAAAATTAGTTATTAAATTCTATTAAATCTGTTGTTAAGGAAACCGTTCCTTCATACGTTTTCGCAAGCGAGGGTATCAATGAGGGAAGATGAGAAAAAAAATGAAAGGAATCAAGAGGAAGAAGGGAAGAGGGAGTAAAGCAGAAGCAACGAAGCATGAGAAAATAAGGGACAGGAAACAAGTCAAAACAATAAAGAGAAAGAAAAGTAATGGAAGATGAGAAAGAAAATGAAAGGAATCAAGAGAAGAGAATGAAGGAGGGAGTAAAGTAGAAGCAACGAAGCATGAGAAGATAAGGGAGATAAAAAAAGTCAAAACAACTAAAGAGGAAACAAAAAATGACGGAAAAGACGAGAGGAGATACATAGAAAAAGAAAGTCACCGAAAAAAAGGAGAAAAGAAGGCAAGCGGTTGCAGAGGTAATTGATGAGACGAAACCCGGAAGAAAGAAAAAGAAAGGAAAGTGCCGTGATGTAGAGCTGCATGGCCATGGGCAGGATTCACTACGAGTGCATTGATTTTGGTGCACTTGCAAATATCGGTTACGTACCTTTTCCAAACCTGAGAGGGTTGCCTTTCTTCTTTTTGTTTTTAATCAATGAATCTTTCTTAATTTTTGGCAAGTTTGAAGATATATGTTGACCGAGCGTCTGAAAATAAACATGAATACTTCTTCTATTGAATTTTTTGCATCTTCCTCTGTTCTCCATAAATAAAAAAAATGGTTACCAAAAGATTCCATGCGACGAGAGTGCGGACGCTCTCGATTGTCTTTCTTTTTTCGCATTTCTGTCCCCTTCCTCACGCGGTACCTCTCCCCAGCCCCACCTCCTCTTTGGATCTCTGAAAAATTTGCTAGTCTCTGTTGGATTTCCTGGAGAAAAAAGAAAGCAGTGCGTGCGAGCGCGAGAGCGATCCGCGCGGAAGCCTGATTGAAGGCCTCTGAGACGGCGACGAAGATGAGCTCTAAGGTGCAGTGTTCCGTCTCGTGGAGCTCCCCTCGCCCTCTTCCCCGAACCATCCGACTCTCCCACGTCGCAGGTCCCTTTCCTTCCTTAGATTTCTCGATATCTTTATCTTCTTCTTCTTCGTAACGTCTCTTGTTTCTTCGTTGTCTGTCTTTTGATTGTTGTGGGAGTTTTATTTTATTTGAATCTTGTGAGGTCGTTATGAATTTGAATCTTGTGAGGTCGTTAGATGTCATGATTCTGTTTTCTTTTGCCTTTCTTTTTTTTTTTTTTTGATTTGTTATGGTTTAGTTTTCCTTTTTTTTAATTTCAGTTTCATATTTGTTGGTCTAAATTTTTCATCGATGTAAATATGAAAGCTAAATGTGGGATGGCAAAGCTGAACGCGACTATTGTCATCATTGAAATCATCATCGAAGCACATTTGATTCTTGATGTCGAAATTACAATGTGAAGGAAAAATTGGGTCCGGTGATGATTCAACTGCTAAGATTACGCACTTGGAAAGAATTAGAAGGAATGAATGAATAAGTCACCTGATAAAGACCCAGCTAACTTTAATCTACCAGAAATGGAGATATATAACGGAAACCTCTTGCTTTCTAGTCGCGTACTCAGAAACCCTGGAAGCTAAGAATCCAATTCCCTGCTGGGTGAGCAGAAATAACTCCCTCTTAAGCCTCCTGATTGATCCTTGAGTGAAGCTTTGAGAGATCTCAACTGCCTCGTTAGGTCCTCTATTTTTCCAAACCCAAGAATCAATGATGATATTTTGGTTGGTCAAACGTGTAGTTAATTGCTTTTCCCAGACAAAGCTACTTTTGGAATTGGATGCCTTAATTAGTAATCAGGTATTATGTGAGCCTTGTTTCTAACCGCACTTCTGTTGTGCCCTTCTGACCCTTCAACTTTTCACCGTGACAGTAAGTTGCTCTTTATTTCTTTGCAAGAGTGTTTTTTGGTCCTTTAGATAATCCTGTCTCCAGTTGCAGCTCACCTTCTGCAGCTAATGCTGATCATTTCATTGATCCACCATATTTAGCTTTAGCAATTTTTAATGTAGGATGATGACATCCTAGCACCATTGCCATTGTCGTATTAGTTGTATAATTGTCATCTCTTGATACCGTGATTATTGAATAATGACTCATGCGTCAGTATAAATCTAAATCTGCCCGCTTATGATAATTTTTTTTTGAAAATATATAATGGTTCCATGCAGGGCCAGATTCTTATACCTCGGCAAAATGCAGTATTTCATTAACATAGCGAGTGAAGTGAATGTGCATAGTGTGATCATAACAAGAAATCATATTTTAGTAAAATTCTTTTTTAAATCATTGTTTTATAGTAAATGAAGATACAAATAGAGTAAGCATGAAATTAGTTTGATGTAAGCATGAAATTAGTAAAATTCTT
The DNA here is from genome assembly GCA_900491605.1 of Calamus simplicifolius. Classification (NCBI taxonomy): domain Eukaryota; kingdom Viridiplantae; phylum Streptophyta; class Magnoliopsida; order Arecales; family Arecaceae; genus Calamus; species Calamus simplicifolius. The sequence goes on along the minus strand of UESW01001778.1, from coordinate 233,341 downwards.
CATGTTATATGGTGCTGGCACTATACTGGCTGTATGCCAGTGCAGCAGTGCTTGACATGCTGTTTGCTATTGTTTGCCAAGTACCGGCAGATATCACTTGGAATGTGGTATGTACCATGCCAATTGCAGGTCAGAATGCCACCAGCATGCAAAAGAATAATCCTTATCATGTTCTCTAAAGTTCAGTGTTCACTTTCTATTTTATTTTAATGACCAATAGATTAGATTTTACAAAACAATGTCCTGAACCAGTTTAATTTGAAAACAGTGAACATAGAAAAAAGAGCCAATTTTATGATATGAAGACTACATTAGAAGAGCCAACTTTATGATATAAAGACTACATTAGAAAAAGGAGCTCAGTGTTTAGGTTTAATTATAATAGCAATTTGCTTAGATTACTAGAGTTGCACGGGCAATACAAGACATTGAATAAAATCAAGAACTGAATCTATTTATCTATCTTGTTTTCTACCATTATATTGTGTGAGACCCTTGGAGTCCAGCCATGAACTGGACTCTGAAGCCTATGCTTCATGAAAAGCCCTATTTTTCTCTAGGTTGCAAAGGCTCTCACCATGGGAAATAAGGCTATCTTGTTGGAAAGAGGACTGACTTGCTGTTTCTCTTTAACACAAAGATCTGGCACACTGCATATTAGTATGTCATTATTAATGTTGACTCATGCTGGGCACAGGTGAGCAATCCAATCTCTGTTCAGTCTTTTACAGTTTGTTCTTTGGTCATTTGTTTCACATGCAACTAACTCACTACTTTAAACTGGGGGCAATTGGTTATACTTTTCTTGTTATGATTTCTGTAATTGTTTGATTCATATATAGACATGTCTTCTCTTTTACTATTACTATGCATCTAAAGAAGTTAGTTACGTGGTGAAAACAGCTATGGTTTAACATTTTGTTTAATCTTTCTTTGGAATTTATGCCAGACCTTTATGCATCTCTAATAGTAGGTGGTCTTCATGTTCATGGACATTGCCCCTCTCTGGCGTCGTTTGTGCGGGTCACAGTGCTAAATGCTCATTGTTTTTTGCGGTATGATAGAGGTGTGCTTATAGCCTTCTCCATTGAAAAAAGAATGGCAAATTTGATATATTTTGTAAGGTTGCATTTTATAAGATGGTTTCTTAGACTAATTTCTTACCTTCAGGGGAAAGTAATGTCTTTCATGTTTGATTCCGAGTCATGATACTCTTCCAAATTTCTGACATTTATATTTGAAACATTAACCAGGAATAAATCTTTTTTTTTTGGTACACAAAGGGGAAGGAGGGCTTTGCCGACCCATAGCTAGGTCTCATGCGGCTCCATTCCCGTCAGGATATGTTCCATGCACTACGCAAAATTTGCGCAACCATTCCCTACCCGAAGACGAGTAGGTCAACCTGACCCCACCCAGGTGCCAGCAGTCAGAACAGGGAGACTACAAGAAACCTTAGCCCCTCCAGCACTGGCGTTTCAGGCCCCAAGGATTAACCTTGAAATTATTCGAGTCAGCCGCAACCTCATTCCTCGAACCTGAGATGTCGTGGTTGTTTGGAGGAACCCCAACCACTGGGCTACCGCCTGGTGGAATAAATCAATTTTTCAATAAATGTTCTTTGAAACTTATGGAAGTTGTTGAGGGTGCTACAACTTATGGTCACATGCTATAAAGAAACTAGTTACAATTATAACAGGCTATAGTCTTAGTCTTCTAAGATGTTGGTATGTTACTTGACGATAATGAACTTGTGTTATACAATAATAAAGACATTAACATTCTTACTTTCTTAGACTCTTGTCAAATTCACTATGATAAAAATTTTAGACTTGATGGGTAGATATTGTAATGATGTAGTGGTAGGACTCTTTTAAGGAAGACCGAAAGAGCGTGTTTATGATAGCTTGCATATAAGTGATAAGAGTGATGAATTGAAATTGTTGGACTGAGTGGCAATCAATCTTGAGGAGATTTATGCATGCAAAATTAGATCACTAGCAATCTGAATAGTATTCGGTTTTCATATAAACCAATAGTAAGTGCGAAACATGTCAAAGCAAATGATTCCAAATGACTTGCAATGTAGTGTGAAGTATAAATCATATTTGTCTAATCTTATAGAAAGACATAGCAGGCAATGAAGTATAAATCAATGCCTGAACTTATTTTCAAGGGAATGAAGGAATAGCTATTTTTCCTAAACTTATTTCTTGAGGGCAAAACTATTATTATAAAAAGCTAGATATTCTCTTAACTATCCTCCGGATAAACTTTATCTTGTATATTTATCCAGAAATAGCTATTTTTCTATTAAATACTATCTAACTTTTTTCATTGAGATATCTATTCCATGATTATGGAATAGTTATACTGTTGGTTCCTTCCGCCTTTTGACAGTTTATTGTGAATGATTTGAATTGGAGAACTAGTGCTCACCAAACAAAGAAAAATTGGAGAACAAATCTTCTAGGCATGCTTGAAGATTCTCAAGTACATAATTTTGGGATTCGTATAGTAGGCTAGTTACAGAAAGTCTAGATGTGACAATAATTAGTCATAATTTTGGCTAATCTTATTTCATAATATTATGCTAAGTCATCTTGCAAGCCTGCCCCATAACGGTCTACATAGCATCCGTGCACGATCTTTGATTGGAATAAGCTTTGAAACGAAAGAATTTTCCAATTTTGTTACATTGTAATGTCAATCCCACTCATATATGGAAAGAATATTTCATTGGTTATGAATAATATTTTTGGTAATAAATTAATTAATAATACTTGTGATATAAAATAATTTTAGATAACATATACCATATTGGCCGCTAGACTTCAGAAACTAATTAAGGCTGTTGGAAGATAGGTACTGGTGTAGATAGAAACAAAAGAGGGAGAATGAAGTGATATGGAAAGCCAATGGATGACTGCAGGCTTTCATACCATGTTAGTAATTCAACGACCAACAATATCAGACTTTAATAAAATTAATATAATATAAATGCCACACAATTACTTGAAGCATGTAAAATACTAGGCAAATGCAAAAAAGAAATAATTTTATAATTTATCAAAATATGTAAAAACTTTAGCAAGTTCATATATAGTATGCCAGAATTTGAGCAAAGGGAGATATGACAGAATCTTAAAGAAAAGCATGTCATCAAGAATGTAATATAAATGTTGTGCGAATGGAGTTTGCTGTCATGATTTAGAATTTTGACTAAATAATATTTTCTACTCTGGTGTACGTGTGGAGAGGAGAATTCTTTTTTAACAAAATTACCTCTGAATGAAGTAAAATACAATATTATAAGGCTCCGTAGTCACCACAACTCCCCCCTCCATATACTATTCCTTCTCAACATCCACAATCACGTACGGTGTCTGATCACTTGAAAGTGGTTCGAATTGGAATGCTAACTGAAGAGTACGTGGCACCATCCTGACGATCTCCACTGCGGTGCCGGGGCTACGACCGCCCAAATGCGCCATCGACGTAGCATCAAGCGATTGCGTGAAAGCTAAGCTTCTCCGTCGCAGCTCGATCGGGGTGCTGTATCTGACGGCGCTGGGAACGGTGAGCAAATAAAAGGAATTAATTAACGTGGAATTAATTAACATTACAATGTCACTTGACTCACTTGGCACGTAGCTAATTGAAGTATGAACCGAGGCCCCATAAAAAAAAAACTTTAGTTGTCCAGGGTATGGGAGCAGGCCGTAACTTATCATATAATATATGGGCTCTCTCGGCAACTGAGCATTGAAATTTTTTTTTTTTTTTTTTTTTGGAAGAAACGGGCAATAGTCTAGTGCGGATCAACCCAGATACATCAGAATGTAAATTTGCAGTATCACCCACCCTCCAGTATGCTGAGCCACGACCGCCGCTGCCCAGTCAGCAGCCGTGTTGGCTTCGCGAAAAACATGACGGATCTGGGCCGTATCCACCTGCTGAAGCATAGTCCAAATGTCCCTGAGGATCGGATTAGTGGAGACATCAGGAACACTTCCTTTCGCATCCACTGTATAACAGTCATAGAATCACAAGCCTCTGAGCTCGAAGAGTCTGGGAAGCATATACCAGCCCAAGCAGCATAAAGCTCAGACATAGGGACAGAGGAGTCCAGAGAGCCGAATCCACCAGCCGCCAACAAATCACCTTGAGGCCCACGAATGATGAAAGCCGAACCAGCTAGTCTGTCCCATCAAAGTTGATCTTGACATACCCTGGAGGGGGGGCATGAAAACCGTACGACGGTTCGCTGCCGAAGCAGCATGTCATAACCAACGGAGTGATAGCACGGGCACAGTCCGCAGCCACAGATCTGATCCTTCTTACAATCTGATGTGAAGAGATACAGTCCTCCGATGATCTGATCCTCGATAGCCAAATCTGGTAAGCCGTCATATGCTTCCGGACCGCTTAATTGTTTCGATAACCTCATCTTTTAGGTTTGTCATGTTTTTATTCGCCATTCGCCCTAACATTTGAGCCCTTATTCTGTTATTTGATTTGCCAAGAGATCTGATGAGATCAGCACTACAATAGCAAACTGAATTAATGATAGATTTGAGCTATACATCCTTTCGATAATCTTTTAACATCCTAAAATTCAAGTTAATACAACAAAAAAGCTTACATAGAGTAATGAGAATTGACAACTCAAGTATATGGAAGAAATTTGAACAAATATGTTATAGAAAATTATGCAAGGAACTCTGATTTT
>UESW01001778.1:145788-227653 GCA_900491605.1 Calamus simplicifolius | reverse complement strand
ACTTAGGAGATCAGAAGGTGAGCATGAATCCCCTACATGCTTCATGCTGGGGAGTGCTGGCATGCTTGGATGGTTATCATATAGGCAAGAACAGCTATGATTTTATTTGAGAAATGGTAGAGTTATTAGCGTCGATACAAATATGGAATATGGATGGTTCATTGCCGTCCTTGTCTTCTTAGAAGGTTTAAGAGGTTTTATCCAACGTTATTAATTATGACCCTACAGAACTTTACAAAAATATCCAGTCTGCAACAAGAAGTCCATCTAATTAACCACCAATGGAGGGGACCTTTCATTGATAACTCAAAAAACTAAGCCATTAAACCTATTTAAATAACCATATCCTTTTAATTTCTCAATGGTTTTGAGCTGTATTTGGACCAAGCTAGGACAATGATATGAAACCATCGATGCTACCTCGTATTGGCTGCATTTAAGACTTTGGAAAAAGGGGATGCGGAAGTCCAGTGTCGGCTTCCTGCTCTGTGCTTGTCTCGGGACAAAACCCATGTGGCATGGATTCCCAGTTGTAACCCGCCCGACCTCATCTATTGTAATTCTTTTAACTTCAGAAGACCTTTGAGATTTCCATAAGCTTGCCTAAAGCTAATGGTGACAACCATTTTAGCCAAGATACAAGGAAAATGTTCAAACACATACTAACATGCTGCGAGTACCATGCAAAATATATGCAATGAAAAAGTTTGTACATCGCTCCGGTGCATGATGATCTATATCGGGTATAGCTAGTGATTCATCAATGCATAAACCTATGCATCTGCAGTCCTCGACCTCAGCAAGACAGCCAGTCGGCCTCGGTCCTCGGCCTCGGCAAGACAACCCCTCGGCCTCGGTCAGTCGGCCTCGGTCCTTGGCCTCAGCCTCAGCAAGACAGCCAGTCAGCCTCGGTCCTTGGCCATGAATAGTGCTCGGTCATGAATAGTGCCATGCAAGTATTTACCCACGGCCTTCTCTGGAGCTCATCCAAAGGCATGAACAGTGCCATGCACGTATCCTATAATCAATGCTCCACAAGGGACAGAGCTGGTTTCAACTCCAAACTTTATCTTCTGCCTTAGCGGCTACACTTTGGGGCCCACGTGCTTAGCTCCACCACTCATCACTATCCGCATAGGGCATCAGAAGTATGGCATGTGGGACACATCTGGCAAACGCTGTAACGATCGACCATGCCTTGCAGCAACCCGCAACAGCTGTCCAAACCAAGCAGTACCTGCCAACTATGCAACCACCATATTTGATGGGACATGGCTTGCACTTCTGACATGCCATTAAGAAGCAAGCCCTGCCATTACTGCCACCATCATAAATGCTCTGACAAGTGATCATGCCCCAAGGCTCACAGACTCCAAGCATCAATAAAATGGGTAAGAGGGACCCCCCGATGAGTAACTGATAACTCACTGCACTCCCAAACACTCATTCTGGCTTATAGAGAGCTCTAAGCCTCTCTCTCTCTTTTGAGCTTTCTCAAGCTCACGGATGTTGCCCAGAGCACTGACTTAAGCGTCGGAGGGTTCCCGCAGGAATCTTTGATTCTTGGGACTTATTTGCAGGCTCCCAAGAGCGAAGAGCTCGCCGAAGGATCTCGAACTCGTTGGAGGAGGCGACCGGATGCTCGTGGACGCTCGAGGGAAGATGATTTGGCGTCAACAGTAGCTCTAATGGTTATATGAAGATATGACCATGGAGTTGTCAAAACCTGCCAGATCGACCATCTAGCCCAGATAGAGAATAGCTGGATGAAAGTTTTCTAGGGTTTTTATAACCCTGATTGATCGTTTTAAGATGTGATAGGCTGCACATGCTTGGTTTTGGATTTTTAAGCTAATTTCATATTAATTATAATCCAAAACCTAGTCTAGGCCTTCTTTTATGATCATTGAGACTTGTGAACTTGAGATCCTACCCAATTATATATATATGGTCCTAAGAAAAAAAATTCAATTAATCTTCATTCCTTTAAATTTGACACACCGAATGAATCTTCAAAAATTTGTTGTATCGCTTTTGACACGTGCTAGGGTGAGGCTTGAGTTCTCATATGATCAAGTGTGTTCCGAATGAAAGCACACTTATCTAAGTCATCATAACTCAAGAATGCTATTGGTAACTTAATCCGTATGTGTTATTAGATGTTCTATGGTTCATTTGGCTGTATGGGCTTTCAATTTCTTATAACACAGAAGTCTCCAGTAATAAATTTAGCAAGCTTGTCATAGGAATTTATTGTGTTAAAAATAAGAAACAAATTTTCATATTTTTACAATCATATATTAGAGTCTTATTTCTTTTTCTTTCAAATATTCTAACTAAAATGATAATGAATTGATCGGTATATAAGTAACTTTCATAACCAAAGTAACTTTCATAACCAAACACAATATTTGTTCTGTTACGTATGCTATATATGGGCTTATGTTGGTGGAAATTAGACTTCTTTTATGTATTTTTTATTCTTCATTTATCTATTCTATTTTTGGTTCATATTTCAAATTTGATACTTTATATTTCAAAATTTTTTGAAGCATTTAGAAAAATCTTATGATCTGTGATTCTATGGATACAATTGAAACCCACCCACTATGATTATGAGTCAATCCTTATCTTAAAAGCATTGGCAAATCCTAAGCTAACGTGGATAGAATTTGTGAGATAACATTATAAAAGAACTTGAACTTACATTGGAGGTAGCTTTGAATCTTGGAATTATTAATGAAGAATGATCATTAAAACCAACCCCAAATAGCTAAGAAGAATGACTGATACAATTATGATAGATATGGTTACAACTTTGGATATGATAATTATTACTCTGTAAATTTGATTTTAAACTTGATCAAATTTTTATATAAAAGAAAAGTAATATCTGAAATGACTAATGGAAAAGTTGAGGTTTTCCTTACTTGCCAAATCTTTTGGAGCAATATGGAGTTTCTAAATATTGCTTTAACTTGAAAGGTGACACCATATTTCTTATTGCATAGGTTTCTGGCTAAATTCATCCAATATACAAATGCTTTCTCACATTATGATGTATATCAAGAATGTTGTTCTTTGATTATGAAACATGACGTTTTTTATGGTAACAATAGCAAAACATGCCATATCCTACTATTCATGCTGACTTTATGAACATATCTTTGCCCTTTATTTGCTTCTAGCTCTGACTAAATTATTTCCTTAAATTATCTTTAATCTTGATTCCTCTTCCCTGACCTCTAGAAGGTCATTCAAGCTTCATATCTTGCTTGGGACTAGATAATTTTTTTTTTCCAATCTATCTGTGGTACTTCATTACTCAATCCTCAAATAGATAACTTTTGTATTTCTTGTCTTTGTCCACTTATTTCTTGTTCTGCTTGGTTATTGATGGATCTACTTCAACATTCTTATTCCTAAAGCACTCATCTTACATGCATGGAACCCTTACTTTTGGATCATTGTAATCTTTAAAACATTGATGACTCAATAATGGCTTGCAAAATTTCATGAGAGGCGTGCAATTTTTTTTGTCTGGACCATCTGTTTTCTAAGGTTTCTGGAACAGTAGGGTCCTTGGACATGGCATGGAAAGATATTACATGGTTAGACACTCTTCTTTGAATGTCCTGTAGATATCCGCAAAAAAGATGCCGACACTTGGCACTTTTTGTTTGGAGCGTCATACAGGGGACTTTAGTTATGAAAATCATGTGGACACTTCAAAGAAAGTGTTCTTGTATTTTTGATATAAAGTTATCAAAGCATGTGAACACTTCAAGCAAAGTGCCTTTAGTGTTTTTAATACAAGTTATGGGGTTATTTGGTCACTTTAAGCAAAGCATCCTTAAATTTTTAATGTAGATTTGTCACAATTTGGTAGACACTTCAAGTGAACCATTATTATTTTTAAATATAAAGCTGATTATCAGTATAAGTATCTCAACACATCTTAAGTAATCTTAGATTCATCTATGAAGTAACCTAAACAACTCTTAAACTCATGGCCATTCTATTAATTTGTTTGTTAGACAACATATGTAGCTCTCCTTCCCCATTTCAGTTTCTCTTTTTTGGATAAGAATCAAAACACACACACACACACACACATGCCATACCATCATGCCTAAATTTTTGGCCTGCTGTGCCTAACACTTGAAGACACTTGGGCACTTGGCATTACTTCCAAGTATTTAACATAACACCGCATTCAGTGATCACAGAACGCCCTATTGGCGGCCTCTACTTCAGCTACATTGCCTACTGGTTAGACATATCTTCTTCTGTGTTTCCAACTTTTTGGATCATGGATTCATGAGAGCAAATAAGATAACTTGTCATCACTCATCCGGATTGGCCAAATTGCATGTAGCTTAAACAGATTGGATGTTGCTATACCTATTTTTAGTACTACTATTTAGATTCTATGTACATGCATGAATGCATGCTTTCATGCTTTCTTCCATCTTAATTCATGATAGGGTTTTTACATCTTGTTCTGTACATGCAGCCACATAGAGAAATAATGCGAGTGTCACAAGAATTGATCTCCAGTTCTCACAAGGTCATTCATCATCCTCATTTATTTTCTTTCTGCATTTTTCATTGTGAAAGTAATCAACAAATTAATCATATTAGATGTAAAAATGGCTTTTCTTTGTCTTCCTTTTGTGATGCCATCGAGTTGCTCTTGTTGTGTTCATATCTTCAAGTTGTTGTGTTGCATGTCTCTGCTCGTGGAAGCAAAGATCACTATATTATGTTGTTATACTGGCTCAATTCTAACCGAATGAAATTATATTGTGTTCTCTGTTGGATTTGTTCTTTCTCTCCCTTCATTCAAACTTTGGTCATCAATATTTGTGCTTTACCTCCCCACTAGCGTTTTATGACAAAATAGTTATTGGATCATGAGATAAAACATATCGTTGAGTTGAAGATATTAGATAGTGTTATGAACTTTTAAGCCATTGGTAGCTATGTAGCATATGAAACATTATCTTTATTATAATTTATACTTCATTATGTAATTAATCATTTTCCTTGCTGAATCGTCCCATTCTTTACATTTATTGCATATGCCAGCTTGTGTTAATATCACAGATTTAATTTCCTAGCCTTACTGGCAAATGCAGGGTGTATTATACTGTAACAGTAGGGTACTGGCATGAGGCCTGATATCAGCTTAAAACCTTGAATGCTATGGTTACCTTTTTGTTCACCTCATCTATTTGTTTTGAATAATCAATGTCTCAATCTAACTAAAGTTACTTGAGTTGGTGGGGAAATCTGCTTTTTTGGGTCTACATTCAAATCTTGGACATTCTAGGACAGATTCAATATACAGACCATAAACTTCACATAAAAAATCTTATGTTATTCTGTTAGGCATATTATAACTTCATTGAAAGTGAGCATTTTTTTTTTCTTTTTCTGATAGTGAGAAGAATAGTTGGTTTAGTTTTAGAATAACCACCACACCCATGATCTTTCTCATATGTTTATTATCTATTTGAAGTTTAAGTTACGTCAGAAAGTTATACAAGTCTTGCTTAATTGATAAATGTAGTAAAATTGGTGAGGAAAAGAAGGGGAGAGGGGATATGTGATAGGCTTAAGGCTTAGAAATTTTGATTTCTTTTTTTCATGCTCATGTAGTGGTGCTAATGCCTAACATTTGTCACTAGAAACATTTCAGTTCTTTAGTTATGAACATTGCATGTCAAGAAAATATATTAATTAAATGTTGTAAAATAAAAAGGGAAAAAAGGATGTTCTAGGAATTAAAATTAGAAGATCAGAAAATCTTTAAACCTGCATCATTTCTCTGTATGACATTATTGGTGAAACCAACAATGATGCCAAATCATAAACTATGAAGTTCTTTATTTTCACCTGGAATATCAAACATGAAATGAGACTTTTTATCAGTATGGTGATCTTGCTGGTTGGATCAGAAGATTAACCCCTCTTTAGACTCTCCAAGCTAAAGTATTATTTGTGTATTCTCTTCTTTTCTTTGGTAGCTGGTGTTGCATGAGTTTTTTTTAAATAAAAAATTAAAATGGTTGTGGGAATTGACAAATGAAATATTTTATCAAAGATCATTACTTTTCTAAGTTAATTTCACCATTTGCAGAAGAAATACACCTATGTCTAGCTCTTCAAAATAATAATTGAGCCTTGTTCTATACTCTTATACATTACTCATTATATGTTTGCATTAATACGAATGTCTATCCCAACCATGTGTTTGTATTCAAGAGTTTTGTTACAGGTATCATCTAGTTTAGCAATGAACATCAGTAGGTACCTTGTTTGCCAATTTCATTAGAGAGACCTAAGGATATAATCATGCTTTCGAACATAATAGTCCATGAGCAATCATTTGCTGCTGTTGTGGTGAAAAGACATCTTTTTAATTTGGGACAAAGAGGATAACTCTCAAGTTGAGTGGGTTGGTTGAAGTTGCAGACAGTTTGTGATACAACTCCATATATGGGAAGAGCAGAAGTGTTGGCATCCAGGTCAAGGTATGAAATTTTAATATGCCCTTTGGGAGAATACATGACAAAGTTACAAATCAAGAGTTCCACATCCTTTTTTATGGGACCCTCAGGTCTACTCAGAGTCTCATATTTTATATATATATATATATATAATAAAAGATGATGAGTGCTGCAAAAAAATAATCTTGCCATTTCATTTTAATGTAACCCTAGTTCATCATGTTATTATCAAAACATTGGTGCAATCCAAGGAAACTGACCAAGGATCATGCACAATACACAGAGTATAGACTTAAAGCTCTCATCTATTGGACTTATATTTACTCTTTAGAAGTAAAATCAACTATTATCAGTTATGTGGGAATCTTTCAAAATCAAATGCTAAAATAATTGAACGTGCTTCTCCATAATTTTCTTTATCTAAATTCTTTCAATTTAGTGTTTTTTATGCAATATTACATGTAACAGTAACTCATGATATGGCCAGATTTTTTAAGTTTTTTTTTTTAACAACCTTCATCCATTATGCTTTTTCCACTTTAATATCTTCTTCTCGCTGAACATTATGATAAAAACTGGTGCGTGTACTTTGATCCAAACAAGTGCTATGTTTGGTCATGTAACACATGAAAAAAGTTTCTTGGCCTAGTATTCTAGCTTTACAAATTTGGTAGAGAGGGATTCTAAAAATCTTGATATCTTTTGGCAATTATCTGATTATATACATTGGAAGAAATGCAATTATTTTGTCTAACATAACTACTGAGAAAAACATGGGCTACCTATGTAATGTTATAAGAACCAAAAGAGTATTTCGTTTCATCAATAAATAGTGCGGCAACATTTATCCTTTGATCATTTGATCTAGTAGTCTTAATCTGAGGGTGTAATTTAGAAAACCAAAGAAACTATGCTGTCAATAATGAATTGCACAACTTATCAATATTTTTATATTCAGTTTATTTATGCAGACAGATAGAGGAGTCATGCTTGATGATATTATCGATTATGTTTAAGTTCTTGATGCTTCAACTATATCGTTGATGACCAAGGCTATGTTTCAAATTCCAAATTTTTAGCTCAACTTTTCTTCATAATCATATTTGATTAAGTTTGAACATACATTCTAGAAATTGTTGTCCTAATGTTGATGAACATTGGATTAACGTTGCCTGACATGAGAAATGATGCAACCTCTGGCTTCTCTGAACAAAGTTTTTTAAGTATACGTGGTACAACTAGTCAAATTGTTCTCATCAGATTGTACTTTTTAAGATGGTGATTACATTAAAAAATGTATAAGACTGAGATCCAAGGTATCGCATGTGGCGAAAGGTGTCATGCTAACAAAATGATTATTTATTCCCATCCTGCTAAACATATGATAGTTGAAGCAGATTCAAGAGTGTGCATGAATGAACATGGCTGTTTTCATCAATAATGCGAACTTTTGTGTTAACCTTCTCCTTGATGATCATTGCATTTGCCCTATAAGTAAAACTACAGCTTATTGGAAGTTTAGCTATTTGACTTCAACATCAAACAGCAAACTATTGTCAGCCTGAATTGATTTTCCTACCAAACCTGCACCAACTATCTCAACAACTTCTAACTGCTTCATACCGACTCTCCTCGTGTTTCTACTGAGCTGTCCCAAACAAGTTTACATCTAGAGCCTTCTTTTATGCAACTGACCCCACCCATATTAAGTTGTTGATTAAAATGATTTGAACCCTAATGATTTAGATGATCACTAACATCACATAACTCTTTTGCAAGGGCCCAATTGAATGCAGAAGTCTAACTAACTCCACTAGTTACATCAGCAATCCACTGTCATTGCAGATGAAGTTGTAGGATTGTATTCAGTAGTGTCCATAGAAAACCATTGTTGATCTGTATAGAGTCTAGAATTTGCATTTTTCACCTGAAAAAAGGCTAACTCCTCCTGAGAATGGTCGTCATCAATAATCAAGGCAAGCTTCTGAAAAATGATGAGGTCAAATGGCATAGCTCTGCAGAATAAATCTTTCTGATTCTCATCCTATTTAAGGTCAGTTTTATCTCTATTCATTGACTTGGGTGTCATCTAATTATCATTATTTTGGAAGTTGATGTGCCAGAGTTGCATATCATTCATATCTGAAGCTTATCTTAGGATTCTTATCTATAACGACTAGAGTTTCCTTCTAAAAAGCAAGTAAGTTTCCAAATTATTGACTTGTTAAGTAGATTTACTTGTTTCAATTTTTTGATCTTTAGTTCAGAAATTTTTTATTTACTAATTGACAGGTTCCAAGTGTGAACAGACTTGGGGTTGCTGGTGCTATGGCACAGACAGTGACTGATAACCCCCTCGCATCAGTTGAGGTAATTGTTGAAGCATAACTACACAATATGCTTTCCTAGTGTGTGGCTTGTCTTTCTGCTTATCATTTGAGATGCGCCTGACATGTATGTAAGTTACTGTGTGATATCTGTTTGCAGTAATGAATCTCATCTTCTACATAAGTTAATAACATGATTCATCTTTCTTTTGAATTTATGCATGGATAAGCAATCAATTGAACCTGTAACATATCATTTGAATCATCTGCTTGAAATCAAGGATTCCATTTTCAAGATTAATGTTTTCTGGTTATGATTACATGATTTATGGAAGGGGTAATGTTGTTGAACAATGGTATGATGGATAGGGTATGTGTATTATTATCAAGTTGAAGTTGGAGTATTCGATCATTTAAAAGGTTTCAATATAGGTTGCTCACCCTTATATATGATGGCATATGCAAAGGGTATCTCGGAACCTGTGCAACGAGTAGTCTGTTGGACCTCATTCTTAGTGTATGGCTTATATCTTATGTATGAATCTGGTGGCACATAATTTTATTAGCAGCCAATGTGGATATTTATGTCTTCCTGTGGGCGTGACATATGAGAACTAGAAATACATTCTGACCCACTGTCATCTGAACATGACTATTTTTGTGTTTGTTGTCCACAATTTTCTCTTTCTGCATGCAAATGGATCTGTAACCTTGCCTGTTAATCCTTTCTTCTGACACGAATTAAAGAAGCACGCCATGCATCCTATCGAAGTTCTTTTATGTTCGACTCTTTCCTTTGTTTTCTTTGACCATGTGACCTCGTCTGATAATTTTTGCATGTGTTTATGAGCTTGCATGTGTACTTTAATAGTCAGCATGCATGGGATTCTTGCCAACCAGATATTGCAGTGTATGTTCTGTTTCTTATGCTCTCCATCATTTCTCTACCTCTAGGGGGAGTCCAGTGAGGGTGAAGGCAAGAAGCTGGTGTGGAAGAAGTCAAACAATGACATGGAACAGCAAGTAGTAAAGCTCATGGAAGAATTTGTTGGGGCAGCCATGCAGTTCCTCCAGTCCAAGGCCCTATGCGTGATGCCCATCTTCCTTGCCACCATGATCTACCAGTCTCACCACCAAAATGAAATCCCCGAAGTCAAGCTGGAGCCCAATGCCCCTTCGTAGGCTGAGCTCCTCATCTGCACGTGCCCATCAACGACTCCTGCATGTAGGCCCCATTTGTGTATACATTATCCCTCCATTCAGATCCTGCCAGCACTTCCTCGATAGCTCTTGTTTTGTTTTTGTGGGGGACTCTGTTGCACTACCTGCACATTGTGGTGGGGAGGGGGCAGGCTCTTTCTTTTTGAGGTGGATGGTAGGACAGGTGTTAGGGAATTGCAATGGATGATTTCCTTTGATAGCTTAAATTATGTTATTGGAAATCAAAAGTAAGGCAGCAATGGATGATGATGTTGATAGATTTCATTATATGTTGTGGAAACATACAGGAAGACAGCAATGGTCGTGATGATAGTGGCGGTCTTAGGGGTGGTGATATTAGTTTTGTTTTTTGGAGTGAGATAAGAAGGATGAGCCGATGGATGGTTGGCATGCACTCTGCCTCTTTCTTTGGTTTGTACTTCATGTTGATCTCTTCCTTTTGGCCAATTGTCTAAAACCCAGTTATTCATCAGTTTTATTATGTTGGTACACTGGCAAGGTATATGATGGGAACTAGGTGCCCACTGCAGTTCCATTTGACTCTACTTTCTAGTTTGGTGTTTGGGGGATGCCTCAAGGTAGTCATAGCTTGACACATCCAGTGCATGTGGAGCCAGTCAGGATGGTCAGAGTACTCTTTTATCACGATCTTTTAGAACATGGCACATGCAGTGCATGTGGATCCAGACAGGATGGACAGAGGACTCTATCATGATCTCAAACATACAGAAGACTTTATGTGCTGGCCCCTTGTTGGATTTGGGAAAGATTGATAGCTAGAGCTTTAGCCTGAAATGTGGGAAGAGGAGTTTTTCAAAGGAAAGGGTCCAGTGATAAGGGTGCCATAATTGTTTATGGAATTGCATGGACACAAGATTAGGGATCTAAGTATGCCTCTTTGCATTAATTTGTCCTCTAGAAACTGAATCCTCTCGTGAGCAGTGAGTCTTATTGTTGTGAGTGAAGGAGATCTGAATTTAGTATTTATAGACTCCTTTTCATGAGTTCCCCATCAAAGAAGTCCAATTGTGCATGATAGGAACTTCTGCCTTATGGTCTTTAAAATTCATTGTTTGCCCAGTTATATTCTTATTCGGTGAGATTGTTGGTTTGTCGTGATTCATTGGTTGCATCAAATTAAATCATTTTCATATTAAATTCTCTTTTTAGATAAATTATATTCTTTCATAATATATATATGATCGAAAAGGCAATGATTTTCCATAAGATATTTCACAAGATGGATTGAAGTGATCAGCAATAATGACTTATATTTCAAAGATGTGAGAATTGATTAGGGAGGATAAAATTAAACACATGTAAACCCGACTTGTAATTTTAAGCTAGTTTAGATTGATCTTAAGTGGGTTTATACGGTAAATGTGCCAACATAATTATGACATGAAATAATTATGTCTCTTGCAGATTGATCTATTAACCTAAAAATGACCTTTTTAGGACTCATTTAGTTGATGAAATATTAATTGGGTCATGTTAAGTGGGTTGAGTCTTGTCTAATCATATTGAGTAAGGTATGTCTATTAGTGTTGAGCGAATTATGTTGTATCAATCCAATATGATTTATTTATTCAATAGGTTATACATGTCGTATTTATGTTTAGATTTTGATATGATTAATTAATCATGTTGTGCTTGTATTGATCCATATAGTGTTGTTTTCTTTAACTTCAACACGATAGAAACATAAATTGCCATTTCTAGAATTGAAAACATTTAAACCATATAACAATATTCATGACCATTTTCTCATGGAAAATCTTACAATATAATTATCTTGAGATAAGTAGAAGGGATAATATAATTTCTACATTACATTGATGATTCATGGCATAGTCCTTCCATTGGTATCTATAGTACAAAAACAATCTTGTGAGGTGCAACAAAATTATCTCCTATTAGGCTTCATTTTTTGGTGAAAAAAATTTCATAAAAAAGTTAAAAACATTTTCATTGTTCAATTTAGTAGGTAAATTATATTCCTCAGTTATCATTTATCAGTCAAATTGGAGAAAGATTTACCCATTCAACAAATGGCTAAATTAGTTTTCCAATTAGATAAAATATTTTTTTCTATTCTTTAAAATATATTTGCATTATTATGATTTTTCTTTTTCTTTCCCCCCTTCGATCACCACCGATCAGACATTTACCTACCTTTTACTCTCGATACATTTTTTAAAAAAATTTAAAACTTATTTTTAGATAATAATTTTAATAAAAATAATAAATTTTAGCAAAAAAATTTGATATAATATTTCATTCGATAATGGAGAGATCAATCAGAGGTTGTTGCTAGTAATAGAGATTTAGGTGAGCAACATAGGAAAAATATGGACAGATTAATTAGAGCACCAAAAATAATATTTTGAAAGGAATGATATAAGGGGAAAATATAAAAGCAAAGATGATGGAGATTGTAAATGGGGGAGAAAAGAAAGGTGTGAAGACATACGTATGGATTACGAAATCCATCGCTTTCAAATAGATGTCAATTGAGCAACAACTTTAACTGCACCATGCCTTTATGTAGGCCTTTATTTTTAGGTTGGGCTGATTAACAGCTCTTACGATTGGTTTTATAAAATGTGTTAGAACCCAACTAGTTTTAAACCTAAAAATATATGTTAGCACTAGCCATCAACCTTGCCCCCTCCCCCAATTAATAAAGAATATAAAATATAACCATTGAGGTTTCAATGTAGCTCTAATGCTTATATGAAGATATGACCATGGAGCTGTCAAAACCTATCAGATTGACCATCTAGCCTAGATAGAGAATAGGTGGATGAAAGTTTTCTAGGGTTTTTATAACCCTGATCGACCATTTTAAGATGTGATGGGCTGCACATGCCTGGTTTTGGATTTTTAAGTTAATTTCATATTAATTATAATCCAAAACCTAGTCTAGCCCTTGTTTTATGATTATTGAACCTTATGAACTCAAGATCCTACCCAATTTTATATATGGTCCTAAGAAAAAAAATCAATTAATCTTCATTCCTTCAAATTTGACACAATGAATAAATCTTCAAAAATTTGTTGTATCACTTTTGACACGTGCTAGGGTGAGGCTTGAGCTCTCATAAGATCAAGTGTGTTCTGAATGAAAGCACACTTATCTAAGTCATCATAACTCAAGAATGCTATTGGTAACTTATTCAATATCTTATTATCATCAAAACATGGATTATTAAATCTTAAGGTTCAACAAAGTCAACATAATTAATTCACCTTCAATATCTATATATACATCACCAAGAGCCTCAAAAAGGCCGATGACTGCAAGACTCTTCTTATTCTCTCATCTACTTTCTTTTCTCTTCCTTCAAATTCAAAAAGACTAACTTGATTGACAAAGGAACCTCCGAGGGAGAGACCTCGAAACTTCTAACAAGTTTTGAATGTGATTGCATGCTGATTTCTTCATCGTCAAGGAATTTTTTGGAGCAAAGGCTGAGTTCAAAATTTTATCACAAAATAAATTTTATCCATTGATTTGGTAAGCCAAAAATTAGCATCAATAATTAATATTAGATTATAATATATCATTAGAGAGTATAATATTGCTATTTTAATATAATTATAACAATATTATGAAATTATAACGTAATATGATATAATATTATTCCATCGATATATCATACTATGACATTATACTATATAATAATAATATAGCATTATTGTAATATAATTATAATGTAGTATTTGTATTATTATATAATAATTACATTTTATATATTATTAAAATTTATATATTATTATTATTATATTAAAATTATTATAATATAATATTATTATATTAGCAAATCATTTTATAATGTTGTATAGCATTATAATATTTTTATAATATATTATGTTACACTACAAAGTTATATTATAGTTATAATAATATTTCATACAATATTTACCATATTATATGAATTATATCATATTAAACTCAACTCAACTCAACTTATCTAAGCCTTTTTCCAACTACATAGGGTCAGCTACATGAATCTGCTTCCTTCACTTTACTTTATTCAAGACTAAGTCCGACACTTAAATTACAAATAGTTATATCTTTTTAATTATTTTTGTTCATATTAGTTTAAGTCTATCTCTACCTCTATCATTATCATGAACGGTTAAAAGATCACTCTTTCTCAATGAAGCATATAAAAGTCTTCGTTATATATGTCTAAATCATCGTAATCAGTTTTTTCTTATTTTATCTTCAATTGGAGCTACTTCTATCATTTCTTGTATATATTTATTTCTAATTTTCATCTTTTAATGTTTTACCACATATCTATCTTAACATGCATATAAATTATATCATATTATATTATAAAAATAATTAAATATAATATCATATGGTATAATATACTATTATTATTTTATAATATTAAATTAGCATGTTTAATACTTCAAAACTATGAGCTAACTCTCGTAGGTTAGCTTATGGTCAATTTGACTGCAAGTTAACTTATATTTATATCTCACTTTCAATCTAAGTGCACTCGAACTTAAAATAAGATGCAATTAAATCACGGTATCCTAAATAGGTGGAATAAGATGCACTATTTGCAAATAATCCTTAAGTGCATCGACCAAGCTCATGATGCATTGTGCATCATTTAAATTCAACTTATCTGATTTTGTATCTTCCAACGTGAAACTAAATGTTTTAATTAACAAGCTCAAATACAAAGTCTTAATGGTTGAACTTTTTAACCAAAAATCATAAAATTAATTGAAAATTATTCTAAAATTAAATATCATGAAACAATAACAAAATTGAAATGAACTATATCTAACAAAAGTGGAAAAAAAATCTTACTATGATAATGGATGAGAAAACTAAAGACCCTACAACACATTTGATAAATGAAAGCGGATGAACTTCTCTACAATTTAGAGAGGGAAAGTATATAACTTTGGAATTTGATTCTGTATATCAAGCGAGAAGGAAAAGTCAATGATCTAAGGTTGCGATGATCATTCACCTATTTCATTTGTGGGATTTTTTAATCCATCATATGTTTTTCTAGGATGAGAACATGTTCAAAATGGATGTCCAATGGAAGCCCATGTTTGCACGGAAATTTCTTTGAGGGAGTCCATCACAACTGGGATAAGGAGCTCCAAATTAAATTTTTAGTGGGATTGGAGTGAGCAGCTGAAGAACATTTGGATATTTTTGATAGCTTAGCAGTGAGAAATCCTATGATATTTTTTCTTTTTTTTAGATTAATATGCATGAAAATTAAAAGCATGATGTGGCTTCATGATTGGTTTTTATTTTATTTTATTTTTAATTTTTTTGTTGGATTCTAAGATTTTCTAGGAACTTGGCTACGATTAGGGGTGCAACTTGGGCCGGGTTCAACCCGAACCCGGCTCGCCGAACCCGATTTGGGATAATGCTTGAATTCATGTTTGCCCAACCCAAACCCGAAAGATCCGGGTTTAATCCGGACTGATTTGCAATTGACCCGGGTTCGGTTGATTACAACCCGAACTCGAGATAACCTGAATCCGAAGCGAGGCGTCGATGGCTGGGCTCAGTGGCTTCGTTGAAGGCAAGGACTACTGAGGGAGAGGAAGAGGAGAATGGTAGCCCTCGCTGCTGTCCTCCTCACCTTCGCCCTCTACTTCCTCTGGCCCTCCGATCCCGAGCTCCACGTTGCTTGCCTCCACCTCGACCGCATCCGCGTCTCCTCCCGGCGGCCCAGCCCCTCCATCGACATCTTCCTTGGCGTCAAGCTTTGGGTTCAGAACCCGAACTTCTTTGACCAGCTCGATTATCGCTCACTCGCGGTCTTATCGGGTACCGTGAGCAGCGGCTCGGGATCGTGACCTCCGACCGCGAGGTGAGGGCAAGGGGGTATCGTACATCGACGTCGTTCTTCGGCTCGAGAGGATCCAAGTCATCGATGATGCCTCTTATCTGCTCAACGATGTCGACAGGGGTTCCATACTACTGGATACGGTCACCGAGATGCAGGGCAAGCTACGGGTCTTCTCCTGTAAATTTCTCATTCAGGTTTGAATAATAAAATTCTCTTCTTTATTTATTCCTCCACAATCATCCATGCCTTGCTCTTTATCTGGATTGAATGCATTATTAATATTCTGTTACAAAACCCCCCTTTTTTTTGGAGTCGATTTGAGTGTAATGCATCTATTTTGAACTTATTTGTCATGGTTGTTGCAAGATGTAGCAGGTTCTCAATAGAGTGGAAGACCACCTTCTATTCCCTTATATGAAGAAGATGAGTTATTATGAATACTTATTGATCAACCAGTGTAGGATAAACTCATAAAACAGGGCAAAATGTAAAGGAAATAGTCCTTATTGATCAAATTTATAGGCTGGGACTTTGATGGAAAGGTTTGAGAGTTTGCACTCCTTGCAGGTCTTTAATGTAAACAAAGGATATTTTTTATTTCATGTATTGATTTAGCATCCATGAATGTATCTTTTCCTGCTAGCAAAACTAAGATTAATTGTATTTAGCATGATATATTTGTAGTTTATTGGGTGTATGCAGGATTTGAGCTCAGATTATCCCAGTGACTTTACCAACTATACTAATTCACACCATGAAAATCCAAGTTTCTAGGAATAAGTATCAAAAACTCCATTTGAATTTTAATCTGGTTTGGCTAAATGAGGCATCACTCTAACAATTTTTTCAGAACCATGTTTGAGTTTTAAAGTTTTGTTAGGAATTATATTTGTGCAATGTTAAACTTGTTTGTTTCAGATTGTCATTTTTTTTTCTCATCAACCCGAATTCTAACCCAAAACTCAACCCGAACCCAATTTTCAAAAATAGGGTTAGGGTTGAGGTTTTACAAATAGGGTTAGGTTTAGGGTTAGGGTTGACATTTTGCAAGTAGTGTTAGGGTTAGGGTTGAGGAAAACCCAAGTTTCATGAGCCCGAGTTGCACCTCTAGCTACGATATATGGATATAGTGGTTGAATAGGGTACATCTTAAACTTAAGATGGGATGAGCTTCAACTTGAAAAAAAGCATCCAAAGTGAACATAAGTCAACTTAGTTTAGCAACTGTTGAGCTCGACAAGCCTAATCCGTCATGGCTTGAGCAAGATAAATTCAATGATTCTTGCATTCATCTGTAACAAATGACAGCCCTATATATATATATATTGTGACTTCCATTGTTGCACATATATTTTGGTTGAGCAACTATTAAGCTCAATATAGACTGATCCACCATGGCTCGAGATAAATGTATGCATTCTTGTATTCATCAAATTAAGATTTTTGTCACTTTTGTTGTTGTAAAAAATAAAAAATATTTTGGATTAAACTTTTGAGCTTGATGTAGCTGATATGTCATGGCTTGTACGTGCAAGATAAATGCATGCAATCTTGGATTCATTCGTAACAAACAACATCACTCTTCACATCATATCAAAATAAGATTTTTGTTACTCTTATTGTCCTACATTCTTTTGGTTTTATTGTAGATGAAAAATCAGGAACGTCCATGTAAGATGGACTATTTGGGTTCCAATTTTGGGCTACAGTCTTGGCTTGCCATTGTATTTCTTGGACCAGCCTAAACAAAACTTAAGAAATATGGGCCTAAAAATATTGGATTATATACACACACACACACACACGTATGTATGTATTGTAATACTTCAAAAATAATTTTATATTTAATAGAAAATAAAAGTGTAATGTATTTATAATTTAGGTTCACCTGCTGCTAATTAACTTTCATTCGACTTTATGAGTCATATGATTTTGATGTGTTAACATGTTAATTATTGGATTAGCAAGTGGGCTTGAAGCATTATAAATGGTATTAGATTGTCAATTTGAGTGTGCAAGTTAGTGAAGATAAGAAAAAGATTACTCATGTGATAGTGATAGAGTTTCGCCATAATATAAAGCTATCTTTATAGCATTAAGATGTGGCTCGAAATAGGTTCTGGCTAGTTTTTGGCATAAATTTTGGTTAGCTTGTGGCAGATGATAAGAATATTGCATTATAAGAGAAAAGATTGTAATGTTTCAAAAATAATTTTGCATTAGATGAAAAAGAAGAAATTATGTGCCTATAATTTAAATTTATTTATTATTAATTAATTTTTAAAATTTTTAAGCTGCCTTATTATGGCTCATTTTCTTGCTTTGCACAGGCTATTTTTATCATAGTATTTTTTTTTCTAGATGGAGGAGCAAATTTGATTGCAACTTTTTTACCATCAAATCACATCAAGTTATTGACTTGAGAAAGAAAAAAGTTAAAATATTTTGGTTGCCGTAAAACCAAGGGTTGGCTCAGTGCACATGGATTGCGGCCTAAGGCATCAGAAAGAAAGAGGCTCGATGAATCATGATATGACTTGGAGCAAGCTTAATTAGGCTTTGGACCACCCTTTATAGCTTTCTGCGTACAATTATCTTGCAAGATGTGGTTTGGATTCTTTATCCTTGTGAAATAGTGACCACTAAATAGTGATAAGAAGATACCACGTTGGTGGAAGTGAGAAAAGGATGCCGCTAGAAAGATTGGAAGGATGTGTTGTGGACTGGATGAAGTCTTCTTGATTTCGACAGCAGAACACAGGGACCATTTCACATCAACATCTGAAAACAAGAGCTTCTCTGGTATCAGTATTAGCCTGTCACTTCTTATCCTCCTCGCGCCAAAGGATTCCAACTTTTCTTGAAAGTGCCTACATCTGTCATTTGGTCGTTTTCCTTTTCAATGGCTAGTTGGAGAAGTCAGTCATAGAATTTAGCTTGATCAAAACCTTGAATAAAGCTATAGCCAAAAGTTACCTAGGCTATGTTTGGTTTGTGATCTAGAAAATTATTTTTAAAATATGAATTATATTCAAAAATCTGAGTTGTATTCTTTTGATTTTTAGTATTCGAGAATATATTTGGTTTGATATTTTTAAAAACTATTTTTTCGAAGAAAGGCAATAATGAATCACGTGAAGAAAGGTCGTGGGAAGAAGAAAGAAGGAAGAAGGTGAATCCGTGAGTTTTGGGTGTTTTGAGGAAGGAATGATAAAATTTAGAAAACGTCTGAGATGAATTCGAAGAAAATGTTGCTCCGATGTTTTTCAGATTCATTTAGGTTTTTAGAATCATTTCGAAAAAGTGTTTTCGAAAACGATTCAGCCAAACACGTTTGGATTGAATTTTTTATTTTTAAAAATAAAAAATTCAACCCAAATCTGCTGCCAAACAGGCAAAGGTATGCCATAATTACATTGCATCTTCTATTAATTTAGAACAAATAAGTTATAAATGATGTTACACAAGGATAATTCTAAATTTAAATTCAAAATCATTCTTTTACATCCATCTTTTCTAAGGCATGGGATAATTACATTTGAATTTTCTTTTAATTCTAATTTAATGAAACTAAGTTTAGCATGCATGTGCTACTATGCTATTATATAAAATTTAATATATTTTTTTGAATTAAGTGGGGATACACACGTAATTATGATATATCTTAAGAAAGACGAATGTAACGTGTAAAATTTAGATGGACATAAATTTTACCTTCAATATAGAAGAGGTGTCTATAATTTTTGAGTCAAGAATGTCATTATAATTACGCTTGAAGGAAGTAGACGTAGTTTATACTTTATTTTGTGATGGCCATTATGCAACCGTTATTTTGTTATAGTACAACTGTTATAGTAACAAAAATGGTAGCTAAATAATATGTAATATTTATGCTGTTTATTAAAATTTATTTTGTCAACTGTTAGTAAAGAAATGATAGCTAAATAATATGTAATATTTTTGCTGTTTATTAAAAATATAATATTTTTTGAATTCTAATCTTCATAAATGTCTGAAATATTGTTAACGTACGTTGTTTTTTTATCAATTACAAATGCTAATGGTAGTTGTAGTAACATCTATTATTTTATTACTAGCTAAATTCACACTTAAAAAAAAAGACATAATTGCTGGCATTGGATATGCGCAGGTAATTGTCCCAAAAAACATTGCTAATTAATTTGCGGCGGTTTTCTACCGGCGTAACCGTTCGCCGTTACTAGAGGGTTGCTATTTTCCATGTTCCGGCATTTGGGCAACCGTGGGTATTGGTAAATCTCATTACCGGCGTTTGTATTAATTTAGTGGCATTTCATGAAACGCCGCCACAATATCTACATTAACAGCATTTCTTAAAATGCCTCCACTTTATCGTTGTTATTACCTGGCATATACTAGTGGCGTTACCATAAACGCCACTGCTACTACATTGCCAACTCATAATATAAACTAGCGGCCTTTATTTAAATGCCACCANTTCACAAGTCAACATAATTAATTCACCTTCAATATCTATATATACATCACCAAGAGCCTCAAAAAGGCCGATGACTGCAAGACCTTCTTATTCTCTCATCTACTTTCTTTTCTCTTCCTTCAATTCAAAAAGACTAACTTGATTGACGAAGGAACCTCCGAGGGAGAGACCTCGAAACTTCTAACAAGTTTTGAATGTGATTGCATGCTGATTCTTCATCGTCAAGGAATTTTTTGGGGCAAAGGCTGAGTTCAAATTTTATCACAAAATAAATTTTATCCATTGATTTGGTAAGCCAAAAATTAGCATCAATAATTAATTATGTTATAATATATCATTAGAGAGTATAATATTGCTATTTTAATATAATTATAACAATATTATGAAATTATAACGTAATATGATATATATTATTGCATCGATATATCATACTATGACATTATATACTATTATATAATAATAATATAGCATATGTATATAATTATAATGTAGTATTTGTATTATATAATAATTACATTTTATATATTATTATTATTATATTAAAATTATTATAATATAATATTATTATATTAGCATATCATATTATAATGTTGTATAGCATTATAATATTTTTATAATATATTATGTTACACTACAAAGTTATATTATAGTTATAGTAATATTTCATACAATATTTACCATATTATATGAATTATATCATATTAAACTCAACTCAACTCAACTTATCTAAGCCTTTTTCCAACTACATAGGGTTAGCTACATGAATCTGCTTCCTCCACTTTACTTTATTCAAGACTAAGTCCGACACTTAAATTACAAATAGTTATATCTTTCTTAATTATTTTTGTCCATATTAGTTTAAGTCTATCTCTACCTCTATTATTATCATGACGATTAAAAGATCACTCTTTCTCAATGAAGCATATAAAAGTCTTCGTTATATATCCAATCATCGTAATCAGTTTTTTCTTATTTTATCTTCAATTGGAGCTACTTCTATCATTTCTTGTATATATTTATTTCTAATTTCATCTTTTAAAATTTTACCACATATCTATCTTAACATGCATATATAAATCATATCATATTTTATTAAAAATAATTAAATATAATATCATACGGTATAATATACTATTATTATTTTATAATATTAAATTAGCATGTTTAATACTTCAAAATTATGAGCTAACTCTCGTAGGTTAGCTTATGGTCAATTTGACTGCAAGTTAACTTATATTTATATCTCACTTTCAATCTAAGTGCACTCGAACTTAAAATAAGATGCAATTAAATCACGGTATCCTAAATAGGTGGAATAAGATGCTCTATTTGCAAATAATCCTTAAGTGCATCGACCAAGCTCATGATGCATTGTGCATCGTTTAAATTCAACTTATCTGATTTTGTATCTTCCAACGTGAAACTAAATGTTTTAATTAACAAGCTCAAATACAAAGTCTTAATGGTTGAACTTTTTAACCAAAAATCAGAAAATTAATTGAAAA
The DNA here is from genome assembly GCA_900491605.1 of Calamus simplicifolius. Lineage (NCBI taxonomy): Eukaryota > Viridiplantae > Streptophyta > Magnoliopsida > Arecales > Arecaceae > Calamus > Calamus simplicifolius. The sequence goes on along the minus strand of UESW01001778.1, from coordinate 205,756 downwards.
TTACTCTAAAATTAAATATCATGAAACAATAACAAAATTGAAATGAACTATATCTAACAAAAGTGAAAAAAAATCTTACTATGATAATGGATGAGAAAACTAAAGACCCTACAGCACATTTGATAAATGAAAGCGGATGAACTTCTTTACAATTTAGAGAGGGAAAGTATATAACTTTGGAATTTGATTCTGTATATCAAGCGAGAAGGAAAAGTCAATGATCTTTCTTGCATGTTTCAAAAGAAAAAAAAAAGGAAAAAATATACTTTTGGTTCTTAAATTTTTATTTAAAATTTATTTTAATTCTCAAACTTTTAGTTGGTATAGTTTAGTTTCTAATGGCATTTCTAATGTGCTATCATATGAAATCGATTAAAATTTATTAAATAGTCAACATATCATTTGATGTGAATATATAGGTTATGATAGTTCACTATTTGCATTAGGATGGTACATTAGCTATTCTGTTACATTACATGCTAACTATTCCATCAATTTTATGTAACATTCTTCAAATGTATAATGATAAAATATAAAAATTAAAAGTTTAAGGGCCAAAATAATTTTTAAGTAAAGGTTTGAGGACCTAAAGTATAAAATTGTTAAAGTTATTACTTTAGCGCCATGCTATGGTGAGAAGGCTAAGAGGCAAGAAGAAAATTTTATTGCTAGCATGCTTTTTTTTCTTTTTTGGTTGGGCAAGGGGAGGCTGTGCCAGGCTCATATCAAGACCATGCAATGCAATCACGTATTGTATCTAAGGTTGCGATGATCATTCACCTATTTCATTTGTGGGATTTTTTAATCCATCATATGTTTTTCTAGGATGAGAACATGTTCAAAATGGATGTCCAATGGAAGCCCATGTTTGCACGGAAATTTCTTTGAGGGAGTCCATCACAACTGGGATAAGGAGCTCCAAATTAAATTTTTAGTGCCTTAGCTGGGATTGGAGTGAGCAGCGGAAGAACATTTGGATATTTTTGATAGCTTAGCAGTGAGAAATCCTATGAGATTTTTTCTTTTTTTTTAGATTAATATGCACGAAAATTAAAAGCATGATGTGGCTTCATGATTGGTTTTTATTTTATTTTATTTTTAATTTTTTTTGTTGGATTCTAAGATTTTCTAGGAACTTGGCTACGATTAGGGGTGCAACTTGGGCCGGGTTCAACCCGAACCGGCTCGCCGAACCCAATTTGGGACAATGCTTGAATTCATGTTTGCCCAACCCAAACCCGAAAGATCCGAGTTTAACCTGGACTGATTTACAATTGACCCGGGTTCGGGTTGACCGCAACTCGAACTCGAGATAACCTGAACCCGAAGCGAGGCGTCGATGGTTGGGCTCAGTGGCTTCGTTGAAGGCAAGGACTACTGAGGGAGAGGAAGAGGAGAATGGTAGCCCTCGCCGCTGTCCTCCTCACCTTCGCCCTCTACTTCCTCTGGCCCTTCGATCCCGAGCTCCACGTTGCTTGCCTCCACCTCGACCGCATCCGCGTCTCCTCCCGGCGGCCCAGCCCCTCCATCAACATCTTCCTTGGCGTCAAGCTTTGGGTTCAGAACCCGAACTTCTTTGACCTCGATTATCGCTCACTTGCGGTCTTATCGGGTATCGCGAGCAGCGGCTCGGGATCGTGACCTCCGACCGCGAGCAGGTGAGGGCAAGGGGGTATCGTACATCGACGTCGTTCTTCGGCTCGAGAGGATCCAGTCATCGATGATGCCTCTTATCTGCTCAACGATGTCGACAGGGGTTCCATACTACTGGATACGGTCACCGAGATGCAGGGCAAGCTACGGGTCTTCTCCTGTAAATTTCTCATTCAGGTTTGACTAATAAAATTCTCTTCTTTATTTATTCCTCCACAATCATCCATGCCTTGCTCTTTATCTGGATTGAATGCATTATTAATATTCTGTTACAAAACCCCCCTTTTTTTTGGAGTCGATTTGAGTGTAATGCATCTATTTTGAACTTATTTGTCATGGTTGTTGCAAGATGTAGCAGGTTCTCAATAGAGTAGAGGACCACCTTCTATTCCCTTATATGAAGAAGATGAGTTATTATGAATACTTATTGATCAACCAGTGTAGGATAAACTCATAAAACAGGGCAAAATGTAAAGGAAATAGTCCTTATTGATCAAATTTATAGGCTGGGACTTTGATGGAAAGGTTTGAGAGTTTGCATTCCTTGCAGGTCTTTAATGTAAACGAAGGATATTTTTTATTTCATGTATTGATTTAGCATCCATGAATGTATCTTTTCCTGCTAGCAAAACTAAGATTAATTGTATTTAGCATGATATATTTGTAGTATATTGGGTGTATGCAGGATTTGAGCTCAGATTATCCCAGTGACTTTACCAACTATACTAATTCACACCCTGAAAATCCAAGTTTCTAGGAATAAGTATCAAAAACTCCATTTGAATTTTAATCTGGTTTGGCTAAATGAGGCATCACTCTAACAATTTTTTCAGAACCATGTTTGAGTTTTAAAGTTTTGTTAGGAATTATATTTGTGCAATGTTAAACTTGTTTGTTTCAGATTGTCATTTTTTTTCTCATCAACCCGAATTCCAACCCAAAACTCAACCCGAACCCAATTTTCAAAAATAGGGTTAGGGTTGAGGTTTTACAAATAGGGTTAGGGTTAGGTTAGGGTTGACATTTTGCAAGTAGTGTTAGGGTTAGGGTTGAGGAAAACCCGAGTTTCATGAGCCCGAGTTGCACCTCTAGCTACGATATATGGATATAGTGGTTGAATAGGGTACATCTTAAACTTAAGATGGGATGAGCTTCAACTTGAAAAAAAGCATCCAAAGTGAACATAAGTCAACTTAGTTTAGCAACTGTTGAGCTCGACATAGCCTAATCCGTCATGGCTTGAGCAAGATAAATTCAATGATTCTTGCATTCATCTGTAACAAATGACAGCCCTATATATATATATATTGTGACTTCCATTGTTGCACATATATTTTGGTTGAGCAACTATTAAGCTCAATATAGACTGATCCACCATGGCTCGAGATAAATGTATGCATTCTTGTATTCATCAAATTAAGATTTTTGTCACTTTTGTTGTTGTAAAAAATAAAAAATATTTTGGTTTAAACTTTTGAGCTTGATGTAGCTGATCTGTCATGGCTTGTACGTGCAAGATAAATGCATGCAATCTTGGATTCATTCGTAACAAACAACATCACTCTTCACATCATATCAAAATAAGATTTTTGTTACTCTTATTGTCCTACATTCTTTTGGTTTTACTGTAGATGAAAAATCAGGAACGTCCATGTAAGATGGACTATTTGGGTTCCAATTTTGGGCTACAGTCTTGGCTTGCCATTGTATTTCTTGGACCAGCCTAAACAAAATTAAGAAATATGGGCCTAAAAATATTGGATTATATATATACATACACACACACACACGTATGTATGTATATGTAATACTTCAAAAATAATTTTATATTTAATAGAAAATAAAAGTGTAATGTATTTATAATTTAGGTTCACCTGCTGCTAATTAACTTTCATTCGAGTTTATGAGTCATATGATTTTGATGTGTTAACATGTTAATTATTGGATTAGCAAGTGGGCTTGAAGCATTATAAATGGTATTAGATTGTCAATTTGAGTGTGTGAAAGTTAGTGAAGATAAGAAAAAGATTACTCATGTGATAGTGATAGAGTTTCACCATAATATAAAGCTATCTTTATAGCATTAAGATGTGGCTCGAAATAGGTTCTGGCTAGTTTTTGGCATAAATTTTGGTTAGCTTGTGGCAGATGATAAGAATATTGCATTATAAGAGAAAAGATTGTAATGTTTCAAAAATAATTTTGCATTAGATGAAAAAGAAGAAATTATGTGCCTATAATTTAAATTTATTTATTATTAATTAATTTTTAAAATTTTTAAGCTGCCTTATTATGGCTCATTTTCTTGCTTTGCACAGGCTATTTTTATCATAGTATTTTTTTTTCTAGATGGAGGAGCAAATTTGATTGCAACTTTTTTACCATCAAATCACATCAAGTTATTGACTTGAGAAAGAAAAAAGTTAAAATATTTTGGTTGCCGTAAAACCAAGGGTTGGCTCAGTGCACATGGATTGCGGCCTAAGGCATCAGAAAGAAAGAGACTCGATGAATCATGATATGACTTGGAGCAAGCTTAATTAGGCTTTGGACCACCCTTTATAGCTTTCTGCGTACAATTATCTTGCAAGATGTGGTTTGGATTCTTTATCCTTGTGAAATAGTGACCACTAAATAGTGATAAGAAGATACCAGGTTGCTGAAGTGAGAAAAGGATGCCGCTAGAAAGATGGAAGGATGTGTTGTGGACTGGATGAAGTCTTCTTGATTTCGACAGCAGAACACAGGGACCATTTCACATCAACATCTGAAAACAAGAGCTTCTCTGGTATCAGTATTAGCCTGTCACTTCTTATCCTCCTCGTGCCAAAGGATTCCAACTTTTCTTGAAAGTGCCTACATCTGTCATTTGGTCGTTTTCCTTTTCAATGGCTAGTTGGAGAAGTCAGTCATAGAATTTAGCTTGATCAAAACCTTGAATAAAGCTATAGCCAAAAGTTACCTAGGCTTTGTTTGGTTTGTGATCTAGAAAATTATTTTTAAAAATATAAATTATATTCAAAAATCTGAGTTGTATTCTTTTGATTTTTAGTATTCGAGAATATATTTGGTTTAGTATTTTTGAAAACTATTTTTTTGGAGAAAGGCAATAATGAATCACGTGAAGAAAGGTCGTGGGAAGAAGAAAGAAGGAAGAAGGTGAATCCGTGAGTTTTGGGTGTTTTGAGGAAGGAATGATAAAATTTAGAAAACATCTGAGATGAATTCGAAGAAAATGTTGCTCCGATGTTTTTTAGATTCATTTAGGTTTTTAGAATCATTTCGAAAAAGTGTTTTCGAAAACGATTCAGCCAAACACGTTTGGATTGAATTTTTTATTTTTAAAAATAAAAAATTTAACCCAAATCTGCTGCCAAACAGGCAAAGGTATGCCATAATTACATTCGCATCTTCTCTTAATTTAGAACAAATAAGTTATAAATGATGTTACACAAGGATAATACTAAATTTAAATTCAAAATCATTCTTTTACATCCATCTTTTCTAAGGCATGGGATAATTACATTTGAATTTTCTTTTAATTCTAATTTAATGAAACTAAGTTTAGCATGCATGTGCTACTATGCTATTATATAAAATTTAATATATTTTTTTGAATTAAGTGGTGATACACACGTAATTATGATATATCTTAAGAAAGACGAATCTAACGTGTAAAATTTAGATGGACATATAGTGTAATTGTGCATCTTAAATTAATATTATAAATTTTACCTTCAATATAGAGGAGGTGTCTATAATTTTTGAGTCAAGAATGTCATTATAATTACGCTTGAAGGGAGTAGACGTAGTTTATACTTTCTTTTGTGATGGCCATTATGCAACCGTTATTTTGTTACAGTACAACTGTTATAGTAACAGAAATGGTAGCTAAATAATATGTAATATTTATGCTGTTTATTAAAATTTATTTTGTCAACTGTTATAGTAACAGAAATGATAGCTAAATAATATATAATATTTCTGCTGTTTATTAAAAATATAATATTTTTTGAATTCTAATCTTCATAAATGTCTGAAATATTGTTAACGTACATTATTTTTTTTATCAATTACAAATGCTAATGGTAGTTGTAACATCTATTATTTTATTACCAGCTAAATTCATACTAAAAAAAGACATAATTGTCCCAAAAAACATTGCTAATTAATTTGCGGCGGTTTTCTACCGGCGTAACCGTCCACTGTTACTGGAGGGTCGCTATTTCCCATATTCGGCATTTATGCAATAGAAATGATAGCACGTATGTGCGCTCTCCATGTGATCTCTGTGGACCTCCTGTGTGCTCTCCATATGATCTCCGAAACTCCTCTCTGAAGGATGAGTTGCTCTTCAGCGATTCCATCACCCCAGCTATCCGGGGGAAGACAACTTGCAAAAGTAAAACTCAGTCCCCTCACTCTCAGCCCAAGGGACACAGGCATCATGAAAACTCTCACAACTCACGGAGAAAAAAACCTTGGAAGATGGCCTAAAACGGCCCTTTCCTCCCATTTTATAGGCAAACGGACCGGGAGCAGCTATTAAAGCAGAAAGCCCCAAAATTCAAAATGCCCTACCCACACGGCCACGTGGCCTCTAAAGATAAAAAGAGCGCTCTTCAATGAGCACCAAACGCATTGCCTGAGCTATGACGCACGCCAAAAGATTTTTCCCTGATATCGAATCGAGGCCTTAAATGCAGGGGATCGCCCGCTGATCCTTAAGATATGGCCAGGCCTAGGAAATTGTCCAGCAAAAACGATGCCCTCCAATGGCAAGTCAGCATTTATGTCGTACCTTAGAAAAGATCGACGGAATAAATGACCCTAGAAAATACCGAGGCAACCTTTTGCAGGTTACAGGGCCGTATTATCCATTTTGGTAAAACGAAGGTCAGCTCGCCTTGGAAAGACAAGACGCTGGCAGAATAATAAGAAGGCGCAGAAGCCAAGTACTCCTCAATAAAGACACCTCGATATCCCTCGCTTCGGCCGAACTGCCCGTTATGTCTCAGCATAAACCGAGACATTGCCCTATGCTCCCGCTTAAGGTCAAAACTGCCTCTATACATCTGAATAAACCGAAGTATCTCTTCAGTACATCATGATTGAACGTTATCTTTCGCTTTGATCCGGACTGAGATAGCTGTCGATGCCTCAGCGATAACGAAGCACTCTTTATACTTCGGCCAAACCGTGCGGTACATTGCACCCCGGCTGGAACTTGTGACGTTCCCTTTGCCTCAGCCAAAGCATGAACACTATATCTCGGGTCTTGCCGAGATCACTAGGGATTCCCCCAAGAGGGTGTTTCATTTATAAGACTCACGCGATGAAAACAAGCATTTCAAAGATGATAGCAAATGCAGAAGTTGCAGAAATTTTTCTTTCATAAAAGGGAAAAACAAAGAGAAAGATACATTAGCCCTCACAGGGGCTTATCACTCCCTATGGACGCCATTGAGCTCTCCCCCCGCCGCAGAGCCGGCACACCCACTTGTTGCTGAAGGGACACCACCTGCCTCTCCAGCCGGCTGTTGGCTTTGCGGAGGAGCTCCATCTCCCTGGTGGAAACGGCCAGATATCGCTCAGCCGTCCTCCGGATTTGCTCGCGATATGCGAACAACGAGGCCAAGACCTCCCCGTCGATAGTTATCGTGGTACGGCCGCAGTGGAGCCCCCCACTGCCGCCAATGCCACTACTTGGGGTTCCAGTAGACCTCCCTTCACCTTCGGAAGCCATCCTACTGTCGTAGGCTTGGATAGGCCAATAGAAGATCGGTAGAGAAGATGTTTAACAATGGCATACCCCCACCAGTATTTAAACTGCTTCTGGCGAGCATTCCGATCGCCCAGGCCATTGATTCCAATTCTTGAAAATCCGCCACACGTCATCTCAATCAGCGCCCGCGGGAAGCAAAGAGTCCCGTCCCCTCTCCGAAGGGATTTATTAATGACACCACAGCACTCGGGATGCGCCCCCCCTTTTTCCCAGGGCCAAACTCCCTCCAAAAGCGCACCCGCTTCCTCGTCTTGGACATGCCGAATTACCCGACCAGAAACTTGACCAGGATATTGTGGTAATTTTGGCTATGTCAGGTCGAGCCATCCTACACCACTGCTGAACCATTTTATACCTCGGCCTCGACTGAGATATTTGCTTAGTCCGGGCCAAACTGGCCCAAGATAGCGAATGAGTCATAATTCGTTCACAGCCAGAAGAAAACTTAGGATAAAAGATCAGCGAAAAGAGACGATTAAGCAAATGGAGACAAAAGACCCATCCATTGAAAATTTTAACCAAATTACATGTCTGAAAAACAAAAGCACACAAATGGTCCTCAAGGATCAGGCGCTGGATCAGTTCCAGCAGTGTCCTCAATAACACCCGGAGAGGCTCGGCTCGTTTTGCCCACTTCTAAAGTCGTCGTTCCTTCGGCAGCAGGCTTGAAGTGTCCCTCGGAAGCTGCAGCCTCACTTGAACCCAAGATAGCGTCCAGATCGACGTCTGAGACATCTTCGTACTCGGTTTCTTCGGCCCCTGGGGTGTAGGCCTCGGAGGGTTCAACATCTAGAAAAGAGAGGTCCCACTCCGAATGCTCCCAGGATATTTTAGTTTAGGTCTCCTCCTCACCGAGCTGGAAAGCCTCGGCACATGTTGCATCTTGTTCGCCCCGAAGTATGGCGAGATGCCTCTCAACCTCAACGACTTGACCCCGAAGCGAGGTGACTCGCTCTTCAGCCTCAGTAACCTGCCTTTCGAGCTTCGAGCTCCTCCGATGGCTCGACACTAGTTCTTCTTGTAGGCTTTGTAATTGACCTTGACCCTCGAGCCTCGCCTTCTCCATCTGCCAACGTGGAGTTAGTCAATGCAACAATGAGCCGACGAAGAAAATTAAAAAGAATGGGCTATACCTCCTCCTCTCGCCGAGATAATCTCCTGGTCAATTCTTCGACCTTGCCGAAGGCCTTTAGCTTGTCGGCTTTAACCTACTCTATCCAGTCCTTGAGGTCGTTAATCCTCGATTGCCTACTGTTAACTTCTTCCCTGGACTGGGAGAGCTCATTGTCGAGTTTAGACATCATCTCCTGATGCCACTTGATCCTATCGTCCTTAGCGATAATGCAATGCTGTAGCTGCCGGATCTTCTCTTCTGACTCGCCAAGCATTCTATTCGTGCGACTCCTCTCCTCAGCAGCTTCTCTCCTCAGCCTGTCTTGACTTTCATCAAAATGCTTCTTAGCAGTTTCCATTTCCTCAGTATGCCTGGATCTGGCCTTTGACAATTCTGAGCATACCTCGTCATACCTCGCCCTGAGCCCATGTAGCTCCTCAACTTCAAGCTTTAATTTGGATATGCCATCAAGGGCAGCCCGGTACAACCCCCTCGCCATCGATAAGTTCTTGTTAGCGGTCTCCAGGAGTCACTCAAATTTGTCAAACGCCTCTGCTCACAGTCGGAGCTCGGCACTGACTCTCTTAGCCTGAACGCTGGCCCCTGTTGCCAGGCTCAAACGCCAGCATAGAGCACTATTAATCAGAGCACTCTGCAAAACAAAACTCAAATAAGAAAGCGCGATCGAAGTCGCCAGAAAACACCCGATACTCTGGAATAGCAACTCACCCGGAAGGTGTAAGACCTAGCTAACCCCATGAGGGTGGGATTATCGATATCGGGGAGAAGATGAACATCCTTCGCCACATTCCACTGACCAAAAGCGGCGTCGATAAGATCCAGGTCCGCGAACTCGTTCGTCGAGGGACCAATGCTCGGATACAATGCCGACTTCATCAAAGCAGAAAATACCTCCTCGATAGCCGAGCCGGACCACCAGGCAGCCCATCCGAGGAGCCAGCCCGAACAATCTCAGACTGAGAAGCCTTCAATCTCCTTGCCTTCTCCAGCAAAAGCCTGACCTGCAATTCATCAGATACCTTGGCCAGCCCCGGCCTCAATCTTCTCGAGGCTTCGACAGGGGAAACTTCGGTTGGAGGGTCATCGTCATGTCCTCCTTCACCCAAAGGCCCCTCTTCAATCGCCGACGCCTGCTCCTCCCCCGCAGACTCCACCGAAGCCTCAACTTGTTCACCAGCACCTCTAGCCCCCTCAAGAGGAAGCTCTCCGGCATGAGACTCCTCCCAAACATCCATTGCCTGTAGCCCAACGTCATTGCCCTCTAACCCATCCAAGGAAGACTCTTCGATGGCAAGCTCACCCTGAACTTCCAACGGAGCCTCCCCCGGGCTATCCTCTATCTCCACCACCAGAGGACGAGGGATCTCGGCAACACTTTCTGAGTCCTCCTCTGATCTCCGCTCCTCCATCGCGGCTATTGCTTTTTCCCTCAACGGAGAGAACCCCTCTCATCGCTGGCACTCCCACGCCCTCTTTTCTGGCCGATGTCTCTGGTGAGTGCTCTCCAGAAAGACAAACCTTCTTCTCAGGCTTGCGTCTTTTGACCCTATTGACCTCTCTCGGATGCTTACCCAACTCTTTCCTAATGCAACCCCGCAGCGTAGATTTCTTGGCTGCAAGCGCAGTAACCAAACAATCAGATCGAGGTATACTCGCTTGAATGAAATCAATGAAGGGGAGAAAGAAAGAGACTTACATTGTGGATCAATGGGGCTAAGCTCGGCAGCGAAAAGGGTTTCCTCCGATAGTAAGACACTAGCCGATAGCATTTGACTAGCAAGAAGGACCCCTAGGTCCTCCCTCTCCTGTTCGGACAAGGCCGGATGTGCCTCTACATCTCTAACAGGATTTTCCCATCCTCGTGGGAAGCCGGAACCAATGTTCCCTTCGGTGATGAAGAATCGAACCTTTCATTCCTTTATGGACGATGGTTTATCCATGATCACCCTGAATGACTTCCGAGGTCCGACATAGGACCACTCTGAGCCCCTCTCGGACATCAGACGATGACAAACACAGAACAGGGGCAGGGTCGCTGTTACCTAAACCCTTTTGCACATCGAGATAAACCCGATGATACTCCGCCAACTGTTGGGTGCCACCATTGTTGGGCATATGTTGTAGAATCTCATGATCTCTTTTACTAAGGGATGAAGAGGAAACCAGAGGCTTGCCTTCAGGCTATCTTGGTAAAGAAAGATCTTGCCTTCTAGCTCTTGCAAGACCCTGTGCTCGGGCTCCAGCAACCGTAGGACGATGTCCGAGGGAATGCCATACCTCTGGCGTATTTTCTCCATATCTTCGGAAGCAATCTCTGAAATCATGTTGCTGGGACTCACCATATTGTTGGTAGCAAGAAGCACCGAACGACGTCGCAAAGAAAGCAGAAGAACAAGATTCTTCAGGAGGGGACGAAAGGGCGCGGTGAATAGGAATGACGCTGTTTCGACTTTACTTCTTTCCAAAGAAACCGCCTCAAAAAGAAGATAAGGTGTCTTGATCGAGATGCTCGGAACCACCGCTACAGGTGCCGTGAAAACTGGGATTTGCTACGTGGCGCTTCCCCAATCGTTGCCCCTAGGAAGTGACGGTTCCATTCCGTAAAGGCAAGACGGCCACCGGCGCTAATTAGAGCACCATTACACAGGCTGTCAAATCCAAACCCACTCAGATCGTGTCAGCCAGAGTTATACTCCCTACGCCCGAACCTATGCTTTGAACTAGGGAGTGGGGGGCATGAGTTGAGGGGTAAAATCGTAGTTGCATAAATAATCGTTTAAGGGGCTAGGATCAACCCTGACTCCACATGCTGAACAATACTTGCTAGAGATAAGTCAGCCTCAGTAAATCGGGGCACCTTAGCCCCTCACCGAGCCAAGGATTCCTAAGGTGCGGATCACATCTCGCGGCCTCAGCTAAGCTATATCGTCCCTCGGTCTCAGCCGAGCTATATCATCCCTCGGCCTCAGCGGAGCTATATCGTCCCTCGGCTTCAACCGAGCTATATCATCTCTCGACCTCATGCAAGCTATATCATCTCTCGGCCTTAGCTGAGCTATATCGTCTGTCTCGGCCCCGGTTGAGCTATCCGACTGTGCCTTGTCAGCCGAGTCATTATTATGCCCCGACTAGACCCGGGCACTCAAGAACCTCTGCGAAATTCGGCATGGAGAGTTCAAATTCGTAAGATTCCAAACAAAATCATATCTGAGAGTGGCCTAGGACCCGCGAGAGTGACCTAGAGCCCTGGAGCGTATATACTCGCCAAATCTCGAGACATCAACCAGCTCTCTCAGCCGTCGATCCTCTAACCAAATAGATGCGAATCTTACTGACCTCAAAACAAACTAGATTCAAATCCTAACGACTTTTGGACCTACGACGCCCCCAAGGAATCAAGTGATCATCTATAAATAGAGTCATATGCTGACTCCTCAGGTATGCGCACTTGCTCATTGGCACACTCTCCTTCTGCCTTGGCTTCTCCATTTTCCGCCATTAGCGCTCTGCTCAGAGCTCTCGAAAGGCCACCTTTGGAGAGACTCTTCAGCGAGAGCCTTCTCCTCTTATTTGTTAATTGTCGATCCTCGCTGACTTGAGCATCGAAGGGTCTTCCACGGAGGGCCACCCCCAATGCCTCTCGCGTGATGACTGTTTTGCAGGTTCGCCCAGAGGGAGCCCGTCCCAGAGCCCGATCGCGCCCGAGTCGGAGGACAGATTTCAGTAGCAACACTAATATATTTAAAAATATCTCTCTCATTTTTTTTTCTTATAGGTATTAAATTTGTATAATTTCTATATAATATATATATATTTAAGGATGTGATCTCATCAAAATTAAATTAAAATTAATAAGAAAAATATTAAAATTGTTATTTTCTATTTATATTAACTGCTAACTGTACGTGTCATACGGTTAAAAAAAATTAGCCCCTCTTTAAAAAATTAGCTCCTCCGAGCTGAAAATCTGAAGATGGCAACCTAGTTCTTCTTGGCCACTCCAAAATTCCAATATGGTCAACCAATTTAAGATCACCTACCCAAAATTCTACCACTGCAGTGCTTCTTGACAATGGAAATCTAGTTCTGAGAGACCAGTTAAATTCCTCCATTGATGCTTGGCAGAGTTTTCATCACCCTACTGACACATGGGTACCATAAAGTTTTATTGGCATGAACAAAATCACAGGGGAATACCAGAGGCTGACTTCATGGAAGAATGCTGAAGATCCTGCTCCTGGTTTTTTCTCTGACACAATTGATCCCGCTGGGACTGAGGAGTACTTTTTGATGTGGAATCAATCCCAAAGATACTGGCGTAGTGGAGCTTGGAATGGGCATCTCTTCAACTTGTCCTTTGCAAGTGATAAAGAGTTCTTAAATATAACCTTTATTAATGATAAGCAGTGGAGGGGCATCCCTTGCAATCTCTACAACAACTCAACAATCATGCGACTGGTGATGGATTTGAATGGGCAAATTAAGCAGTTTTTTTGGTTAGATGACCACCAGTTCGGGTAATTCTATTTGGCTCATGGATTTGCTGAGGAGCCCCCCCATTTTACTTTTTTTTTTTTACTTAAGAGCCCTCCTATTTTACTCAGTAGCCCCCCTAATTTTATAAAATTCATAATCTACCCCTTCTCCCTTCCGCCCCCAAAAATTGCTATTTGGCCCCCCTTCCCCCCCCTCCGATCGTTCCCTTGCTCGCACTCACCTCGCTCGCTCACGATGCTCCCCGATGGCGGCTTCCCCGACAGCGGAGCATCCTCTCCGGCACATAAGGTAAGCTCTCCCTCCCTCCCTCCTTCCCTCCCTTTCTCTCCCTCCCTCCTTCCCTCCCTCCTCCCTCCTTTCCTCACTCTATCTGCCCCCTTCAAGTTGTTTTTTTTTTAAAGCCAAGATCCCTCCCTCCCCGGCGTCCGTATGTGTCCGACGGCTTCGCCCCCTCTCCGTCACATCTCCCCCTTCGTCCCCCCACAGCGTCTATCATCCCAGCTATGTTTGGCCCTTGTTGGCCGAACAGAGAACCTCTGTTCGGCCCTCCAGGGCCGAACAGAATTCAATCTATTCGACCGAGCTAGGCCGAACAGATTTAATGAACATACATTAAATCTATTCTGCCCAGCTTGGCCGAACAGATTGAATTCTATTCAACCAAGCTCGACCGAATAGAATTAACTCTGTTCGGCCCAGCTGGGCTGAACAGAGTAATTAAATTATAAAATATAATTATAATAAAGTATATTATTATAATAATTATAAGAATCAAGTATATTATAAAGTATATTATAATTTATAATATATTATAAAGTATATTATAATTATAATCAAGTATATTATAAAGTATATATTATAATATATTTTAATAAAAATATATTATTTTGATATATTTTTATTTTACTAATCAATATTGCAATGTTTCAGATATGGATGCTGGCCCCTCATGAGTTAGACCCATAGCGTCTGCCAGAAGACATAGAACCCAGGTGCCTGAGGTTATTGAGGTACCTGAGGTTCCTAAGGATCTTGTTGCACCATCGCCCCCATATGAGATAGCAGACGAGGACATCCCAGCTATGGATGTTGATGATGATGAGGTGGATGGTCCTTGTCCAGGCGGTCCTAAGGATGACTCTGTCCTTAGGAGTTTTAGGACACATATTGCAGCCTCCACCTGGAGGCAACAGGTATTTGTTTGTTATTCTATCATATTTTATTTAATGTATTATTTCGATGCTGTTATGTGTTATTCATGTTATCCATTTATATTTCACAGGAACAAACTCCACTGAAGTGGATAAGCCATGCTGCCAAAGTAGGTGAGTGGCAGTGGTGGGCATCAGGGCAATCGAATAGGAGATTCAGGGATATAGTTCAGCAGTCGGGTCTTCTAGAGCTAGTACATTGCTCTTATCAGTTCGCCGATAAGATTCTTGTCTCGGGCTTTATAGAGAGATGGTAGCCCAAGACGAACACCTTCCATCTTCCCTTTGGCGAGATGACAATCACGTTGGATGATGTTGCCGCCATATTAGGGATTAGTGTCATGAGTGCCTAAGTGTCCTTGTCTACAGATAGGATGAGTGATCGGAATGCTAAGGACCTACTAGTGCAGCTATTGGATGTATCACAGGATGACGCACGTTAGGAGGTTCTATCTGTCCGAGGTCAGTCTGTGAGGTTAGAGTTGCTGAAGAGTCATTTCCATAATGTATCTGATAGAGATAGCTGCCATAGGATAGACTGTGCAGCGCGAGCATATTTGTTTTTTTGTCGATAAGAGCGGGACGAGGGTGCCTATAGCTTATCTTGCTCTGCTTCGGCATTTGGATAGAGTGAGCACATATGCCTGGGGTGCGGGTGCCTTGGCTAGGGCATCTGTTAGACAGATCAGTGGATATATGACGCTTCTCCATGCATGGATTTATGAGCATTTTTCCTTTCTCACTCCTCACCCAGCCCTAGACTATACTGATGCTAGGCCTCACGTACACTGATGGACTCCCGGCACTCCACCCCGTTCTATGATGGACCATTTGGTGATTCTACGTGAGTCATTGGACATACTGAGGGCAGATGAGGTATGTACCATAGGACCATGCACTTGTGTATTTATATAATTTGTCATACATTATCAAACTTATTACGATTTAATATATTGCAGGTAGTTTGGGATCCCCATCATCTTATTTGGGATGATCGTCCATTCCTTGATATTGCATTCTTCAGTGGATGCCTGAAGTGCATGGATGCCCATGTATAGTTATCTTCTGGCTCAGAGTCCATATACACAAAAGCAATAGAAAATGTTAGGTCAGTTGATGTCACCCCAACAATCTCTAAGAGAGAAAGACGATATCTATTCGTCTTGTAAGTGCAATCCATTATCAACACACGAGGAAATGCACATAACAAGTCTATACTGCCAGGGTGTGCCCAAAACAAGTCACGCACAACATCAGACTTAATACAATTCCTATGCCACTCAATGTACTTACACTCAGATAATTTACCAAGAAGATGTTGCATCTGAGATCTCCCAGCAATCTCTACAGCCTTTCACCTATGTCGTACATTGTAGATTGTCTTCATTATCGTAACATTGAGGGCATCCTTTTGTTTCAAAGTAGATAATATGTCCTTAGGCCGAACCAAACTCTTGGACATCTCCACTAGCATTGTAGTCTCCTGCTTAGATAATTGTTCCGCATATGAGTGCCCCTCGAGATGCTTTGCAGCTGGATGATTGTGCACACCGCACATGACCATTAACATCCAATCATCTGGGGTGTCCAATTTCTTTCCTCTTAAGGTAAAAGGACATCCACACTTCTTAGTGCTACTGGCCCTGGTCTTTGATCCCTTTTCCATGATGTGTTTACTTTTGCAAGTACCACTCCTCTCGCAAGAAAAAATAATTCTTGGTTTCTTAACATTGCTGCCCGAATCGGATTTTTTAATAATAACGACAAATCCATTCCTCTTTCCGACTTTCTGACACCAATTTCACATTTCTTCTCTACTTTTGAATATCTATAAAATAAATAGTTTTATGTTAGTAAACAATTTTAAACATTGCTCAGTCAAATAATACGAAAATAAATGCAATTAAATTTTACCTCGTAAGTTGTAAATTCATTTGTGTAATCCATCACACAATCAGAGCCAATCATGCTGCATTCGGTCGAAGCATCGTCCTGCACGATCAAATAATAATTTTAAACCCTAATCATAATTAATCAAACAAAAAATGAAGAATAAACATTCTGTTCGGCCACTCATGGCCAAACAGATTTCTTCTGTTCGGCCCTGTCTGGCCGAACATATTTCTTCTTTTTGGCCCTGTGTTCACAGGGCCGAACAGAAGAAAGATTTCTTCCGGTCTTTCTTCTGTTCGGCCCAGCCAAACATAAATCTTCTGTTCGGCCTTGGTGGGCCAAACAGAAGATTTATGTTTGGCCCCCCAGGGCTGAACATATTTATGTTGTTCGGCCCTGTGTGGCCGAACAGAGCTTATCTGTTCGGCCACAAGGCCAAACAATGCATGAACCGAAAAAAAAAATTATCGATGGGGATATAAACTAACCTTTGCGACCGTAGCACCCTCATAATTTATTAATTGCTTGTCTATTGCTTGATTTAAGGTGAAAATCGCTTCAATCAACGATCCAATTGACGATCCGGAGTGAAGGAGGTGGGAGGAGGGGTAGGGGACTCTGGGGGGCTGTTTGGGGGGCTCTGGGGGGCTGTTTGGTGGGGGGAGGGGGGCTGTTTAGTAAGGAGGGGTATTTTTGTCCTAAAACTTTAGGGCAAATATGCCATTATATTAATTTGGCGTGGGGGCTACTAAGCAATAACAACGGGCCAAATAGACGCTCTTGTAATGTTCCGGTCTGCACCATCAGCGCAGTGTGATGTCTATTTAGCTAGCCATGGCTCGCACTCGGCTCGGTCTGCCGCAAAATCCGAGCCCAGAGTTAAGAAGGCAAAGCGAAAGGGAGACGGACAAGCGAAGATTTGTTTTGTTTTCTTTTTTTTCTCTAAATGTAAGTTGCTCTTCTGCAAAGCTACATTAAGTAATTTATTTATTTTTTGATTCTATTATTCTATCATAATAGTTATTCATAGAGAATAGGACTCATTATATGCTTTCTTTTACTTTTTACCTTTTCATGTATTGTAAGGATTTCCATATAATAACATTTATAGAATACCCCGGCAGCTGTCTCATTGATTACCTCCATCTCTCCATGTTTTCTTTCTTTCTTTATTTTTTCTTTTTCTTCCTTCTCCTCTCTTTCCTTCTCTTCTTCCTTCTTTCTCTCTCCTTTCGCTCTCCTTTCCTCAACTATGTCAGATTTTCTCTCCGTTGAAGGAATTGATAAGAGCAATCAGAAGACATACCAAAATAATCATTAACAGGGACTACCATCTTTCCTTTTTCCTTGCTATTTAAGGGTACGTGGCCTTGCATTTTACTTTGGTGATTGGCGTGTTTTGCCACATGGAATAGACGACCGAGATTCCAACAGCTGGTCCACGAATCACGCAAATTCGAATTTCAAAATAGAAATAAATGACAGAAAGAATATGAAAGGATAAAAAATTTATGGGCGCGATTACTGGTGGTAAAGAACGGACGCTGGTCAATCTCTTACGATGGTTATTAAGGGAGATTCTCTTACGGTCATCCTGTGGATTCGATAGGATGTTGATCTTTGTCCCTCTTATAACCCTTTGATGTGCTTCTCTCCAGTCAAGCTATGATTCTTTGATCCGTCATGTCTAGGGAAGCAACGCTCAGCTGATTGGGTTGCCTCAGCTGTAGCTCGCCATTCTATTAGTGGGAATGGTACCCTGGTGACCCTTGCCCGATTATTTTGGAGCAAATTATGTATTCTGATACCTCGGGTTTGACTCACTCCAGGGTGGTGTGATCGTCTGCTTGTAACAAAAAAAAAGAACGAACGTTGGTCAATCTCCCCTGCCATCACATATCATCAACGTTAAAATCATACATTTTGCCGTATATTAACACATCAAAAGTATCCAATGGACCTCCTATCATTTAAATAATTTATTTTTTATTTTTTATATTTATTTTACTATCAATAAAAATATAATAGTTTACCAGCATTTCATCGATCAAATCAGTAAATTGATATGTTAGAAATATTTGGAATAATAATTTACATTAACTGTCTAATGAAATATCGATAACTTGTCAAAGATATTTATTCTTTAAACAAAAGAAAAAAAAGATTAATATCGATAACTTATCAAAGATATTTATTCTTTAAACAAAAGAAAAAAAAAGATTGCGTGGTGCTATGATTAAGAAAGATTAGAATATTTATGACTCCTACCAAAAGGAAAACTCTCTTTCTTTGGAACAAGAGCTTTTCATGTTAAAAGAACGTAATTGAGAAAACTGGTCTGGGCACATAAGTGGAAAGATTTCATATATCCAGCCTAAACCTTCTTCATCCTACCAAACATGATAATTAATATTATTGTAATATTACTCATATATACCAAATATTGTAATATTATAATATTATAAGTAATTCAATCATCCTTTGACAATACACGAAACCCAAAAATCCAAAACTCCTTCGCTGCTGCTAGGGGGTGAGAGAGATCATGGAGAGGGCATCGTCGACGACGCTCTAGGGGACTTGGGATGACATTATCGTCCCCTTCCCTCACCTCATGGTATTCCTCTGTCTGGCCATGTTGGTGATGCTGTTCGTGTAGAAGGTGTACATGGCCATTGTCATCATCCTCGTCAAGCTCTTCAGGAAGCACCCTGAGTGGCAGTACATATGGGAGCCCATGCGCGAAAAAGATGAGGTCCTCGTCCAGATCCCAATGTACAACGAAAAAAGAGGTCCATCTCTCCCTCCCCTTCTCCTCCCCCTCTCTCCCTCAGTCGATTAATTAAAGAAGAATTTTTGATGGTTGAGATCATGATAATGTATAGGTATATCAGCTATCCATTGGAGCTGCATGCGGGCTATCGTGGACATCGAATCGAATCGTAATCTAAGTGCTTGATGATTCTACCGACCCTGTTATTAAGGTAAGCGAATTCCATTCTATTAAATTAGTTATTAAATTCTATTAAATCTGTTATTAAGGAAACTATTCCTTCATACGTTTTCGCAAGCGAGGGTATCATGAGGGAAGATGAGAAAGAAAATGAAAGGAATAAGAGGAAGAGAGGGAAGGAGGGAATAAAGCAGAAGCAACGAAGATAAGGGACAAGAAACAAGTCAAAACAATTAAAGAGAAAAGAAACGTGATAGAAGATGAGAAAGAAAATGAAAGGAATCAAGAAGAAGAGAATGGAGGGAGTAAAGTAGAAGCAACGAAGCATGAGAAGATAAGGGACATAAAACAAGTCAAAACAACTAAAGAGAAACAAAAATGACGAAGAGGAGATACAATATAAAAAAGAAAGTGCAAAAAGGAGAAAAGAAGGGCAAGCGGTTGCAGAGGTAATTGATGAGACGAAGCCTGAAAAGAAGGGAGAGTGCCGTGGTGTGGAGCTGTATGGCCATGGGCTGCGCAATAGCAAGATTCACTACGAGTGCATTGATTTTGGTGGCACTCACAAATATCGGTTACGTGCCTTTTCCAAACCTGATATGGTTGCCTTTCTTCTTTTTTTTTTAATCAATGAATTTTTCTTAATTTTTTGGCTTAGTTTCATTATGTACAAGTTTAAAGATATATGTTGACCGAGTCGTCTGAAAATAAACATGAATACTTCTTCTATTGAATTTTTTTGCATCTTCCTCTGTTCTCCATAAATAAAAAAAATATGGTTACCAAAAGATTCCATAGCGACAGATAGTGCGGACGCTCTCGATTGTCTTTCTTTTTTCGCATTTCTGTCCCCTTCCTCACGCGGTACCTCTCCCCAGCCCCACCTCCTCTTTGGATCTCTGTAAAATTTGCTAGTCTCTGTTGGATTTCCTGGAGAAAAAAGAAAGCAGTGCGTGCGAGCGCGAGAGCGATCCGCGCAGAAGCCTGATTGAAGGCCTCTGAGACGGCGACGAAGAAGATGAGCTCTCAGGTGCAGTGTTCCGTCTCGTGGAGCTCCCCTCGCCCTCTTCCCCGAACCATCCCGACTCTCCCACGTCGCAGGTCCCTTTCCTTCCTTAGATTTCTCGATATCTTTATCTTCTTCTTCTTCGTAACGTCTCTCGTTTCTTCGTTGTCTGTCTTTTGATTGTTGTGGGAGTTTTATTTTATTTGAATCTTGTGAGGTCGTTATGAATTTGAATCTTGTGAGGTCGTTAGATGTCATGATTCTGTTTTCTTTTGCCTTTCTTTCTTTCTTTTTTTTTTTTTTTTTTTGATTTGTTATGGTTTAGTTTTCCTTTTTTTTAATTTCAGTTTTCATATTTGTTGGTCTAAATTTTTCATCGATGTAAATATGAAAGCTAAATGTGGGATGGCAAAGCTGAACGCGACTATTGTCATCATTGAAATCATCATCGAAGCACATTTGATTCTTGATGTCGAAATTACAATGTGAAGGAAAAATTGGGTCCGGTGATGATTCAACTGCTAAGATTACGCACTTCGAAAGAATTAGAAGGAAATGAATGAATAAGTCACCTGATAAAGACCCAGCTAACTTTAATCTACCAGAAATGGAGATAATATAACGGAAACCTCTTGCTTTCTAGTCGCGTACTCAGAAACCCTGGAAGCTAAGAATCCAATTCCCTGCTGGGTGAGCAGAAATAACTCCCTCTTAAGCCTCCTGATTGATCCTTGAGTGAAGCTTTGAGAGATCTCAACTGCCTCGTTAGGTCCTCTATTTTTCCAAACCCAAGAATCAATGATGATATTTTGGTTGGTCAAACGTGTAGTTAATTGCTTTTCCCAGACAAAGCTACTTTTGGAATTGGATGCCTTAATTAGTAATCAGGTATTATGTGAGCCTTGTTTCTAACCGCACTTCTGTTGTGCCCTTCTGACCCTTCAACTTTTCACCGTGACAGTAAGTTACTCTTTATTTCTTTGCAAGAGTGTTTTTCGGTCCTTCAGATAATCCTGTCTCCAGTTGCAGCTCACCTTCTGCAGCTAATGCTGATCATTTCATTGATCCACCATATTTAGCTTTAGCAATTTTTAATGTAGGATGATGACATCCTAGCACCATTGCCATTGTCGTATTAGTTGTATAATTGTCATCTCTTGATACCGTGATTATTGAATAATGACTCATGCGTCAGTATAAATCTAAATCTGCCCGCTTATGATAATTTTTTTTTGAAATATATAATGGTTCCATGCAGGGCCAGATTCTTATACCTCGGCAAAAATGCAGTATTTCATTAACATAGCGAGTGAAGTGAATGTGCATAGTGTGATCATAACAAGAAATCATATTTTTAGTAAAATTCTTTTTTAAATCATTGTTTTATAGTAAATGAAGATACAAATAGAGTAAGCATGAAATTAGTTTGATGTAAGCATGAAATTAGTAAAATTCTTCATGTTATATGGTGCTGGCACTATACTGGCTGTATGCCAGTGCAGCAGTGCTTGACATGCTGTTTGCTATTGTTTGCCAAGTACCGGCAGATATCACTTGGAATGTGGTATGTACCATGCCAATTGCAGGTCAGAATGCCACCAGCATGCAAAAGAATAATCCTTATCATGTTCTCTAAAGTTCAGTGTTCACTTTCTATTTTATTTTAATGACCAATAGATTAGATTTTACAAAACAATGTCCTGAACCAGTTTTGCATCAGTTCTATAAATAATTTGAAAACAGTGAACATAGAAAAAAGAGCCAATTTTATGATATGAAGACTACATTAGAAGAGCCAACTTTATGATATAAAGACTACATTAGAAAAAGGAGCTCAGTGTTTAGGTTTAATTATAATAGCAATTTGCTTAGATTACTAGAGTTGCACGGGCAATACAAGACGTTGAATAAAATCAAGAACTGAATCTATTTATCTATCTTGTTTTCTACCATTATATTGTGTGAGACCCTTGGAGTCCAGCCATGAACTGGACTCTGAAGCCTATGCTTCATGAAAAGCCCTGTTTTTCTCTAGGTTGCAAAGGCTCTCACCATGGGAAATAAGGCTATCTTGTTGGAAAGAGGACTGACTTGCTGTTTCTCTTTAACACAAAGATCTGGCACACTGCATATTAGTATGTCATTATTAATGTTGACTCATGCTGGGCACAGGTGAGCAATCCAATCTCTGTTCAGTCTTTTACAGTTTGTTCTTTGGTCATTTGTTTCACATGCAACTAACTCACTACTTTAAACTGGGGCCAATTGGTTATACTTTTCTTGTTATGATTTCTGTAATTGTTTGATTCATATATAGACACTGTCTTCTCTTTTACTATTACTATGCATCTAAAGAAGTAGTTACGTGGTGAAAACAGCTATGGTTTAACATTTTGTTTAATCTTTCTTTGGAATTTACGCCAGACCTTTATGCATCTCTAATAGTAGGTGGTCTTCATGTTCATGGACATTGCCCCTCTCTGGCATCGGTTTGTGCGGGTCACAGTGCTAAATGCTCATTGTTTTTTGCGGTATGATAGAGGTGTGCTTATAGCCTTCTCTGTTGAAAAAAGAATGGCAAATTTGATATATTTTGTAAGGTTGCATTTTATAAGATGGTTTCTTAGACTAATTTCTTACCTTCAGGGGAAAGTAATGTCTTTCATGTTTGATTCCGAGTCATGTTACTCTTCCAAATTTTTGACATTTATATTTGAAACATTAACCAGGAATAAATCTTTTTTTTTTGGTACACAAAGGGGAAGGAGGGCTTTGCCGACCCATAGCTAGGTCTCATGCGGCTCCATTCCCCGTCAGGATATGTTCCATGCACGGCACGAAATTTGCGCAGCCATTCCCCCCGAAAGACGAGTAGGTCAACCTGACCCCACCCAGGTGCCAGCAGTCAGAACAGGGAGACTACAAGAAACCTTAGCCCCTCCAGCACTGGCATTTCAGGCCCCAAGGATTAACCTTGAAATTATTCGAGTCAGCCGCAACCTCATTCCTCGAACCTGAGATGTCGTGGTTGTTGGAGGAACCCCAACCACTGGGCTACCGCCTGGTGGAATAAATCAATTTTTCAATAAATGTTCTTTGCAACTTATGGAAGATGTTGAGGGTGCTACAACTTATGGTCACATGCTATAAAGAAACTAGTTACAATTATAACAGGCTATAGTCTTAGTCTTCTAAGATGTTGGTATGTTACTTGACGATAATGAACTTGTGTTATACAATAATAAAGACATTAACATTCTTACTTTCTTAGTACTCTTGTCAAATTCACTATGATAAAAATTTTAGACTTGGTGGGTAGATATTGTAATGATGTAGTGGTAGGACTCTTTTAAGGAAGACCGAAAGAGCGTGTTTATGATAGCTTGCATATAAGTGATAAGAGTGATGAATTGAAATTGTTGGACTGAGTGGCAATCAATCTTGAGGAGATTTATGCATGCAAAATTAGATCACTAGCAATCTGAATAGTATTCGGTTTTCATATAAACCAATAGTAAGTGCGAAACATGTCAAAGCAAATGATTCCAAATGACTTGCAATGTAGTGTGAAGTATAAATCATATTTGTCTAATCTCATAGAAAGACATAGCAGGCAATGAAGTATAAATCAATGCCTGAACTTATTTTCAAGGGAATGAAGAATAGCTATTTTTCCTAAACTTATTTCTTGAGGGAAAAATTATTATAAAAAGCTAGATATTCTCTTAACTATCCTCCGGATAAACTTTATCTTGTATACTTATCCAGAAATAGCTATTTTTCTATTAAATACTATCTAACTTTTTTCATTGAGATATCTATTCCATGATTATGGAATAGTTATACTGTTGGTTCCTTCCGCCTTTTGACAGTTTATTGTGAATGATTTGAATTGGAGAACTAGTGCTCACCAAACAAAGAAAAATTGGAGAACAAATCTTCTAGGCATGCTTGAAGATTCTCAAGTACATAATTTTGGGATTCGTATAGTAGGCTAGTTACGAGAAAGTCTAGATGTGACAATAATTAGTCATAATTTTGGCTAATCTTATTTCATAATATTATGCTAAGTCATCTTGCAAGCCTGCCCCATAACGGTCTACATAGCATCCGTGCACGATCTTTGATTGGAATAAGCTCTGAAACGAAAGAATTTTTCAATTTTTGTTACATTGTAATGTCAATCCCACTCATATATGGAAAGAATATTTCATTGGTTATGAATAATATTTTTGGTAATAAATTAATTAATAATACTTGTGATATAAAATAATTTTAGATAACATATACCATATTGGCCGCTAGACTTCAGAAACTAATTAAGGCTGTTGGAAGATAGGTACTGGTGTAGATAGAAACAAAAGAGGGAGAATGAAGTGATATGGAAAGCCAATGGATGACTGCAGGCTTTCATACCATGTTAGTAATTCAACAGACCAACAATATCAGACTTTAATAAAATTAATATAATATAAATGCCACACAATTACTTGAGCATGTAAAATACTAGGCAAATGCAAAAAAGAAATAATTTTATAATTTATCAAATATGTAAAAACTTTAGCAAGTTCATATATAGTATGGCAGAATTTGAGCAAAGGGAGATATGACAGAATCTTAAAGAAAAGCATGTCATCAAGCATGTAATATAAATGTTGTGCGAATGGAGTTTGCTGTCATGATTTAGAATTTTGACTAAATAATATTTTCTACTCTGGTGTACGTGTGGAGAGGAGAATTCTTTTTAACAAAATTACCTCTGAATGAAGTAAAATGCAATATTATAAGGCTCCGTAAGTCACCACAACTCCCCCCTCCATATACTATTCCTTCTCAACATCCACAATCACGTACGGTGTCTGATCACTTGAAAGTGGTTCGAATTGGAATGCTAACTGAAGAGTACGTGGCACCATCCTGACGATCTCCACTGCGGTGCCGGGGCTACGACCGCCCAAATGCGCCGTCGACGTAGCATCAAGCGATTGCATGAAAGCTAAGCTTCTCCGTCGCAGCTCGATCGGGGTGTTGTATCTGACGGCGTTGGGAATGGTGAGCAAATAAAAGGAATTAATTAACGTGGAATTAATTAACATTACTGAGCATTGAAAAATTTTAATCGCATAGGATAGGAGACAATAGCATGCGGAGTCTACTGATGCATACCAAAGTGTTCTTGTGCTAATTATTGCCAACCTGACTAATTTATGATTAAGATTTCATTAGTGTTTGTTATTATTATTCATAGCTAAAGATATGTGATATAGAGATAATATCAATCAGTAATTAGATATCGGACCGCTTAATTGTTTCGATAACCTCATCTTTTAGGTTTCATGTTTGTTATTCGTGTCGCCATTGTTGAGCCTAACATTCAAGTTATTTGCATACAAGGATTGCTTTGATAGACTCAAACAACTACTAATTTGAATGATAGATTTAGAGCTTACATAGAAATTTTTCCTCTAACATCCTAAACAAAAAGTAAAAAAGCACTGAGAATTGACAACTCAAGTATATGGAAGAAATTTGAACAAATATGTTATAGAAAATTATGCAAGGAACTCTAATTTTGCGTGTGGTTTATTGTTCTTAGATGCAAAATTAGCTGATTGTGATGGACATGCACAGGAAGTGGGAAACATGTGGACAATAATAAGTGAGGTTTCACATAAAACTCCATGAATAATATTTGCTCCTTGTTCACTTGTGCATATTTGAGAACTTCTAAATTATTGACACTCGTCGTATACTTTTAAGCACAACCTTTCCACATGATGACCATAGCCCACTCAATTGATCCCATGTATACTGACAAACAATTTCAATGCGAACAAAATTTAAATTTATCAGCAATCAATGTCATCCCTGTCAACTTAGGAGATCAGAAGGTGAGCATGAATCCCCTACATGCTTCATGCTGGGGAGTGCTGGCATGCTTGGATGGTTATCATATAGGCAAGAACAGCTATGATTTTATTTGAGAAATGGTAGAGTTATTAGCGTCGATACAAATATGGAATATGGATGGTTCATTGCCGTCCTTGTCTTCTTAGAAGGTTTAAGAGGTTTTATCCAACGTTATTAATTATGACCCTACAGAACTTTACAAAAATATCCAGTCTGCAACAAGAAGTCCATCTAATTAACCACCAATGGAGGGGACCTTTCATTGATAACTCAAAAAACTAAGCCATTAAACCTATTTAAATAACCATATCCTTTTAATTTCTCAATGGTTTTGAGCTGTATTTGGACCAAGCTAGGACAATGATATGAAACCATCGATGCTACCTCATATTGGCTGCATTTAAGACTTTGGAAAAAGGGGATGCGGAAGTCCAGTGTCGACTTCCTGCTCTGTGCTTGTCTCGGGACAAAACCCATGTGGCATGGATTCCCAGTTGTAACCCGCCCGACCTCATCTATTGTAATTCTTTTAACTTCAGAAGACCTTTGAGATTTCCATAAGCTTGCCTAAAGCTAATGGTGACAACCATTTTAGCCAAGATACAAGGAAAATGTTCAAACACATACTAACATGCTGCGAGTACCATGCAAAATATATGCAATGAAAAAGTTTGTACATCGCTCCGGTGCATGATGATCTATATCGGGTATAGCTAGTGATTCATCAATGCATAAACCTATGCATCTGCAGTCCTCGACCTCAGCAAGACAGCCAGTCGGCCTCGGCAAGACAACCCCTCGGCCTCGGTTAGTCGGCCTCGGTCCTTGGCCTCAGCCTCAGCAAGACAGCCAGTCAGCCTCGGTCCTTGGCCATGAATAGTGCTCGGTTATGAATAGTGCCATGCAAGTATTTACCCACGGCCTTTCTGGAGCTCATCCAAAGGCATGAACAGTGCCATGCACGTATCCTATAATCAATGCTCCACAAGGGACAGAGCTGGTTTCAACTCCAAACTTTATCTTCTGCCTTAGCGGCTACACTTTGGGGCCCACGTGCTTAGCTCCACCACTCATCACTATCCGCATAGGGCATCAGAAGTATGGCATGTGGGACACATCTGGCAAACGCTGTAACGACGACCATGCCTTGCAGCAACCCGCAACAGCTGTCCAAACCAAGCAGTACCTGCCAACTATGCAACCACCTATATTTGATGGGACATGGCTTGCACTTCTGACATGCCATTAAGAAGCAAGCCCTGCCATTACTGCCACCATCATAAATGCTCTGACAAGTGATCATGCCCCAAGGCTCACAGACTCCAAGCATCAATAAAATGGGTAAGAGGGACCCCCCGATGAGTAACTGATAACTCACTGCACTCCCAAACACTCATTCTGGCTTATAGAGAGCTCTAAGCCTCTCTCTCTCTTTTGAGCTTTCTCAAGCTCACGGATATTGCCCAGAGCACTGACTTAAGCGTCGGAGGGTTCCCGCAGGAATCTTTGATTCTTGGGACTTATTTGCAGGCTCCCAAGAGCGAAGAGCTCGCCGAAGGATCTCGAACTCGTTGGAGGAGGCGACCGGATGCTCGTGGACGCTCGAGGGAAGATGATTTGGCGTCAACAGTAGCTCTAATGGTTATATGAAGATATGACCATGGAGTTGTCAAAACCTGCCAGATCGACCATCTAGCCCAGATAGAGAATAGCTGGATGAAAGTTTTCTAGGGTTTTTATAACCCTGATTGATCGTTTTAAGATGTGATAGGCTGCACATGCTTGGTTTTGGATTTTTAAGCTAATTTCATATTAATTATAATCCAAAACCTAGTCTAGGCCTTCTTTTATGATCATTGAGACTTGTGAACTTGAGATCCTACCCAATTATATATATATGGTCCTAAGAAAAAAAATTCAATTAATCTTCATTCCTTTAAATTTGACACACCGAATGAATCTTCAAAAATTTGTTGTATCGCTTTTGACACGTGCTAGGGTGAGGCTTGAGTTCTCATATGATCAAGTGTGTTCCGAATGAAAGCACACTTATCTAAGTCATCATAACTCAAGAATGCTATTGGTAACTTAATCCGTATGTGTTATTAGATGTTCTATGGTTCATTTGGCTGTATGGGCTTTCAATTTCTTATAACACAGAAGTCTCCAGTAATAAATTTAGCAAGCTTGTCATAGGAATTTATTGTGTTAAAAATAAGAAACAAATTTTCATATTTTTACAATCATATATTAGAGTCTTATTTCTTTTTCTTTCAAATATTCTAACTAAAATGATAATGAATTGATCGGTATATAAGTAACTTTCATAACCAAAGTAACTTTCATAACCAAACACAATATTTGTTCTGTTACGTATGCTATATATGGGCTTATGTTGGTGGAAATTAGACTTCTTTTATGTATTTTTTATTCTTCATTTATCTATTCTATTTTTGGTTCATATTTCAAATTTGATACTTTATATTTCAAAATTTTTTGAAGCATTTAGAAAAATCTTATGATCTGTGATTCTATGGATACAATTGAAACCCACCCACTATGATTATGAGTCAATCCTTATCTTAAAAGCATTGGCAAATCCTAAGCTAACGTGGATAGAATTTGTGAGATAACATTATAAAAGAACTTGAACTTACATTGGAGGTAGCTTTGAATCTTGGAATTATTAATGAAGAATGATCATTAAAACCAACCCCAAATAGCTAAGAAGAATGACTGATACAATTATGATAGATATGGTTACAACTTTGGATATGATAATTATTACTCTGTAAATTTGATTTTAAACTTGATCAAATTTTTATATAAAAGAAAAGTAATATCTGAAATGACTAATGGAAAAGTTGAGGTTTTCCTTACTTGCCAAATCTTTTGGAGCAATATGGAGTTTCTAAATATTGCTTTAACTTGAAAGGTGACACCATATTTCTTATTGCATAGGTTTCTGGCTAAATTCATCCAATATACAAATGCTTTCTCACATTATGATGTATATCAAGAATGTTGTTCTTTGATTATGAAACATGACGTTTTTTATGGTAACAATAGCAAAACATGCCATATCCTACTATTCATGCTGACTTTATGAACATATCTTTGCCCTTTATTTGCTTCTAGCTCTGACTAAATTATTTCCTTAAATTATCTTTAATCTTGATTCCTCTTCCCTGACCTCTAGAAGGTCATTCAAGCTTCATATCTTGCTTGGGACTAGATAATTTTTTTTTTCCAATCTATCTGTGGTACTTCATTACTCAATCCTCAAATAGATAACTTTTGTATTTCTTGTCTTTGTCCACTTATTTCTTGTTCTGCTTGGTTATTGATGGATCTACTTCAACATTCTTATTCCTAAAGCACTCATCTTACATGCATGGAACCCTTACTTTTGGATCATTGTAATCTTTAAAACATTGATGACTCAATAATGGCTTGCAAAATTTCATGAGAGGCGTGCAATTTTTTTTGTCTGGACCATCTGTTTTCTAAGGTTTCTGGAACAGTAGGGTCCTTGGACATGGCATGGAAAGATATTACATGGTTAGACACTCTTCTTTGAATGTCCTGTAGATATCCGCAAAAAAGATGCCGACACTTGGCACTTTTTGTTTGGAGCGTCATACAGGGGACTTTAGTTATGAAAATCATGTGGACACTTCAAAGAAAGTGTTCTTGTATTTTTGATATAAAGTTATCAAAGCATGTGAACACTTCAAGCAAAGTGCCTTTAGTGTTTTTAATACAAGTTATGGGGTTATTTGGTCACTTTAAGCAAAGCATCCTTAAATTTTTAATGTAGATTTGTCACAATTTGGTAGACACTTCAAGTGAACCATTATTATTTTTAAATATAAAGCTGATTATCAGTATAAGTATCTCAACACATCTTAAGTAATCTTAGATTCATCTATGAAGTAACCTAAACAACTCTTAAACTCATGGCCATTCTATTAATTTGTTTGTTAGACAACATATGTAGCTCTCCTTCCCCATTTCAGTTTCTCTTTTTTGGATAAGAATCAAAACACACACACACACACACACACATGCCATACCATCATGCCTAAATTTTTGGCCTGCTGTGCCTAACACTTGAAGACACTTGGGCACTTGGCATTACTTCCAAGTATTTAACATAACACCGCATTCAGTGATCACAGAACGCCCTATTGGCGGCCTCTACTTCAGCTACATTGCCTACTGGTTAGACATATCTCTTCTGTGTTTCCAACTTTTTGGATCATGGATTCATGAGAGCAAATAAGATAACTTGTCATCACTCATCCGGATTGGCCAAATTGCATGTAGCTTAAACAGATTGGATGTTGCTATACCTATTTTTAGTACTACTATTTAGATTCTATGTACATGCATGAATGCATGCTTTCATGCTTTCTTCCATCTTAATTCATGATAGGGTTTTTTACATCTTGTTCTGTACATGCAGCCACATAGAGAAATAATGCGAGTGTCACAAGAATTGATCTCCAGTTCTCACAAGGTCATTCATCATCCTCATTTATTTTCTTTCTGCATTTTTCATTGTGAAAGTAATCAACAAATTAATCATATTAGATGTAAAAATGGCTTTTCTTTGTCTTCCTTTTGTGATGCCATCGAGTTGCTCTTGTTGTGTTCATATCTTCAAGTTGTTGTGTTGCATGTCTCTGCTCGTGGAAGCAAAGATCACTATATTATGTTGTTATACTGACTCAATTCTAACCGAATGAAATTATATTGTGTTCTCTGTTGGATTTGTTCTTTCTCTCCCTTCATTCAAACTTTGGTCATCAATATTTGTGCTTTACCTCCCCACTAGCGTTTTATGACAAAATAGTTATTGGATCATGAGATAAAACATATCGTTGAGTTGAAGATATTAGATAGTGTTATGAACTTTTAAGCCATTGGTAGCTATGTAGCATATGAAACATTATCTTTATTATAATTTATACTTCATTATGTAATTAATCATTTTCCTTGCTGAATCGTCCCATTCTTTACATTTATTGCATATGCCAGCTTGTGTTAATATCACAGATTTAATTTCCTAGCCTTACTGGCAAATGCAGGGTGTATTATACTGTAACAGTAGGGTACTGGCATGAGGCCTGATATCAGCTTAAAACCTTGAATGCTATGGTTACCTTTTTGTTCACCTCATCTATTTGTTTTGAATAATCAATGTCTCAAATCTAACTAAAGTTACTTAAGTTGGTGGGGAAATCTGCTTTTTTGGGTCTGCATTCAAATCTTGGACATTCTAGGACAGATTCAATATACAGACCATAAACTTCACATAAAAAATCTTATGTTATTCTGTTAGGCATATTATAACTTCATTGAAAGTGAGCATTTTTTTTTTCTTTTTCTGATAGTGAGAAGAATAGTTGGTTTAGTTTTAGAATAACCACCACACCCATGATCTTTCTCATATGTTTATTATCTATTTGAAGTTTAAGTTACGTCAGAAAGTTATACAAGTCTTGCTTAATTGATAAATGTAGTAAAATTGGTGAGGAAAAGAAGGGGAGAGGGGATATGTGATAGGCTTAAGGCTTAGAAATTTTGATTTCTTTTTTTCATGCTCATGTAGTGGTGCTAATGCCTAACATTTGTCACTAGAAACATTTCAGTTCTTTAGTTATGAACATTGCATGTCAAGAAAATATATTAATTAAATGTTGTAAAATAAAAAGGGGAAAAAAGGATGTTCTAGGAATTAAAATTAGAAGATCAGAAAATCTTTAAACCTGCATCATTTCTCTGTATGACATTATTGGTGAAACCAACAATGATCCCAAATCATAAACTATGAAGTTCTTTATTTTCACCTGGAATATCAAACATGAAATGAGACTTTTTATCAGTATGGTGATCTTGCTGGTTGGATCAGAAGATTAACCCCTCTTTAGACTCTCCAAGCTAAAGTATTATTTGTGTATTCTCTTCTTTTCTTTGGTAGCTGGTGTTGCATGAGTTTTTTTAAATAAAAAATTAAAATGGTTGTGGGAATTGACAAATGAAATATTTTATCAAAGATCATTACTTTTCTAAGTTAATTTCACCATTTGCAGAAGAAATACACCTATGTCTAGCTCTTCAAAATAATAATTGAGCCTTGTTCTATACTCTTATACATTACTCATTATATGTTTTGCATTAATACGAATGTCTATCCCAACCATGTGTTTGTATTCAAGAGTTTTGTTACAGGTATCATCTAGTTTAGCAATGAACATCAGTAGGTACCTTGTTTGCCAATTTCATCAGAGAGACCTAAGGATATAATCATGCTTTCGAACATAATAGTCCATGAGCAATCATTTGCTGCTGTTGTGGTGAAAAGACATCTTTTTAATTTGGGACAAAGAGGATAACTCTCAAGTTGAGTGGGTTGGTTGAAGTTGCAGACAGTTTGTGATACAACTCCATATATGGGAAGAGCAGAAGTGTTGGCATCCAGGTCAAGGTATGAAATTTTAATATGCCCTTTGGGAGAATACATGACAAAGTTACAAATCAAGAGTTCCACATCCTTTTTTATGGGACCCTCAGGTCTACTCAGAGTCTCATATTTTTATATATATATATATATATATATATATATATATAATAAAAGATGATGAGTGCTGCAAAAAAATAATCTTGCCATTTCATTTTAATGTAACCCTAGTTCATCATGTTATTATCAAAACATTGGTGCAATCCAAGGAAACTGACCAAGGATCATGCACAATACACAGAGTATAGACTTAAAGCTCTCATCTATTGGACTTATATTTACTCTTTAGAAGTAAAATCAACTATTATCAGTTATGTGGGAATCTTTCAAAATCAAATGCTAAAATAATTGAACGTGCTTCTCCATAATTTTCTTTATCTAAATTCTTTCAATTTAGTGTTTTTTATGCAATATTACATGTAACAGTAACTCATGATATGGCCAGATTTTTTAAGTTTTTTTTTAAACAACCTTCATCCATTATGCTTTTTCCACTTTAATATCTTCTTCTCGCTGAACATTATGATAAAAACTGGTGCGTGTACTTTGATCCAAACAAGTGCTATGTTTGGTCATGTAACACATGAAAAAAGTTTCTTGGCCTAGTATTCTAGCTTTACAAATTTGGTAGAGAGGGATTCTAAAAATCTTGATATCTTTTGGCAATTATCTGATTATATACATTGGAAGAAATGCAATTATTTTGTCTAACATAACTACTAAGAAAAACATGGGCTACCTATGTAATGTTATAAGAACCAAAAGAGTATTTCGTTTCATCAATAAATAGTGCGGCAACATTTATCCTTTGATCATTTGATCTAGTAGTCTTAATCTGAGGGTGTAATTTAGAAAACCAAAAGAAACTATGCTGTCAATAATGAATTGCACAACTTATCAATATTTTGATATTCAGTTTATTTATGCTGACAGATAGAGGAGTCATGCTTGATGATATTATCGATTATGTTTAAGTTCTTGATGCTTCAACTATATCGTTGATGACCAAGGCTATGTTTCAAATTCCAAATTTTTAGCTCAACTTTTCTTCATAATCATATTTGATTAAGTTTGAACATACATTCTAGAAATTGTTGTCCTAATGTTGATGAACATTGGATTAACGTTGCCTGACATGAGAAATGATGCAACCTCTGGCTTCTCTGAACAAAGTTTTTTAAGTATACGTGGTACAACTAGTCAAATTGTTCTCATCAGATTGTACTTTTTAAGATGGTGATTACATTAAAAAATGTATAAGACTGAGATCCAAGGTATCGCATGTGGCGAAAGGTGTCATGCTAACAAAATGATTATTTATTCCCATCCTGCTAAACATATGATAGTTGAAGCAGATTCAAGAGTGTGCATGAATGAACATGGCTGTTTTCATCAATAATGCGAACTTTTGTGTTAACCTTCTCCTTGATGATCATTGCATTTGCCCTATAAGTAAAACTACAGCTTATTGGAAGTTTAGCTATTTGACTTCAACATCAAACAGCAAACTATTGTCAGCCTGAATTGATTTTCCTACCAAACCTGCACCAACTATCTCAACAACTTCTAACTACTTCATACCGACTCTCCTCGTGTTTCTACTGAGCTGTCCCAAACAAGTTTACATCTAGAGCCTTCTTTTATGCAACTGACCCCACCCATATTAAGTTGTTGATTAAAATGATTTGAACCCTAATGATTTAGATGATCACTAACATCACATAACTCTTTTGCAAGGGCCCAATTGAATGCAGAAGTCTAACTAACTCCACTAGTTACATCAGCAATCCACTGTCATTGCAGATGAAGTTGTAGGATTGTATTCAGTAGTGTCCATAGAAAACCATTGTTGATCTGTATAGAGTCTAGAATTTGCATTTTTCACCTAAAAAAGGCTAACTCCTCCTGAGAATGGTCGTCATCAATAATCAAGGCAAGCTTCTGAAAAATGATGAGGTCAAATGGCATAGCTCTGCAGAATAAATCTTTCTGATTCTCATCCTATTTAAGGTCAGTTTTATCTCTATTCATTGACTTGGGTGTCATCTAATTATCATTATTTTGGAAGTTGATGTGCCAGAGTTGCATATCATTCATATCTGAAGCTTATCTTAGGATTCTTATCTATAACGACTAGAGTTTCCTTCTAAAAAGCAAGTAAGTTTCCAAATTATTGACTTGTTAAGTAGATTTACTTGTTTCAATTTTTTGATCTTTAGTTTAGAAATTTTTTATTTACTAATTGATAGGTTCCAAGTGTGAACAGACTTGGGGTTGCTGGTGCTATGGCACAGACAGTGACTGATAACCCCCTCGCATCAGTTGAGGTAATTGTTGAAGCATAACTACACAATATGCTTTCCTAGTGTGTGGCTTGTCTTTCTGCTTATCATTTGAGATGCGCCTGACATGTATGTAAGTTATTGTGTGATATCTGTTTGCAGTAATGAATCTCATCTTCTACATAAGTTAATAACATGATTCATCTTTCTTTTGAATTTATGCATGGATAAGCAATCAATTGAACCTGTCACATATCATTTGAATCATCTGCTTGAAATCAAGGATTCCATTTTCAAGATTAATGTTTTCTGGTTATGATTACATGATTTATGGAAGGGGTAATGTTGTTGAACAATGGTATGATGGATAGGGTATGTGTATTATTATCAAGTTGAAGTTGGAGTATTCGATCATTTAAAAGTTTCAATATAGGTTGCTCACCCTTATATATGATGGCATATGCAAAGGGTATCTCGGAACCTGTGCAACGAGTAGTCTGTTGGACCTCATTCTTAGTGTATGGCTTATATCTTATGTATGAATCTGGTGGCACATAATTTTATTAGCAGCCAATGTGGATATTTATGTCTTCCTGTGGGCGTGACATATGAGAACTAGAAATACATTCTGACCCACTGTCATCTGAACATGACTATATTTTGTGTTTGTTGTCCACAATTTTCTCTTTCTGCATGCAAATGGATCTGTAACCTTGCCTGTTAATCCTTTCTTCTGACACGAATTAAAGAAGCACGCCATGCATCCTATCGAAGTTCTTTTATGTTCGACTCTTTCCTTTGTTTTCTTTGACCATGTGACCTCGTCTGATAATTTTTGCATGTGTTTATGAGCTTGCATGTGTACTTTAATAGTCAGCATGCATGGGATTCTTGCCAACCAGATATTGCAGTGTATGTTCTGTTTCTTATGCTCTCCATCATTTCTCTACCTCTAGGGGGAGTCCAGTGAGGGTGAAGGCAAGAAGCTGGTGTGGAAGAAGTCAAACAATGACATGGAACAGCAAGTAGTAAAGCTCATGGAAGAATTTGTTGGGGCAGCCATGCAGTTCCTCCAGTCCAAGGCCCTATGCGTGATGCCCATCTTCCTTGCCACCATGATCTACCAGTCTCACCACCAAAATGAAATCCCCGAAGTCAAGCTGGAGCCCAATGCCCCTTCGTAGGCTGAGCTCCTCATCTGCACGTGCCCATCAACGACTCCTGCATGTAGGCCCCATTTGTGTATACATTATCCCTCCATTCAGATCCTGCCAGCACTTCCTCGAACAGGGGCCAAAGATCTCATCCATAGCGCTGGTTTCCTGTTTTACTTTATTCTTTTTCGTCAAAAGGCTATGTGATTGCAAAAGCGTGGCAAGTAAAAGGCTCTACTGAAATCTACATATGTTTTTTATAGGGAAGGCTGCCAAAAGATCTTCCTGCTCTTGTTTTGTTTTTGTGGGGGACTCTGTTGCACTACCTGCACATTGTGGTGGGGAGGGGGCAGGCTCTTTCTTTTTGAGGTGGATGGTAGGACAGGTGTTAGGAATTGCAATGGATGATTTCCTTTGATAGCTTAAATTATGTTATTGGAAATCAAAAGTAAGGCTGCAATGGATGATGATGTTGATAGATTTCATTATATGTTGTGGAAACATACAGGAAGACAGCAATGGTCGTGATGATAGCGGCGGTGTTAGGGGTGGTGATATTAGTTTTGTTTTTTGGAGTGAGATAAGAAGGATGAGCCGAAGATGGTTGGCATGCACTCTGCTCTTTCTTTGGTTTGTACTTCATGTTGATCTCTTCCTTTTGGCCAATTGTCTAAAACCCAGTTATTCATCAGTTTTATTATGTTGGTACACTGGCAAGGTATATGATGGGAACTAGGTGCCCACTGCAGTTCCATTTGACTCTACTTTCTAGTTTGGTGTTTGGGGGATGTCTCAAGGTAGTCATAGCTTGACACATCCAGTGCATGTGGAGCCAGTCAGGATGGTCAGAGTACTCTTTATCACGATCTTTTAGAACATGGCACATGCAGTGCATGTGGATCCAGACAGGATGGACAGAGGACTCCATCATGATCTCAAACATGCAGAAGACTTTATGTGCTGGCCCCTTGTTGGATTTGGGAAAGATTGATAGCTAGAGCTTTAGCCTGAAATGTGGGAAGAGGAGTTTTTCAAAGGAAAGGGTCCAGTGATAAGGGTGCCATAATTGTTTATGGAATTGCATGGACACAAGATTAGGGATCTAAGCATGCCTCTTTGCATTAATTTGTCCTCTAGAAACTGAATCCTCTCGTGAGCAGTGAGTCTTATTGTTGTGAGGGAAGGAGATCTGAATTTAGTATTTATAGACTCCTTTTCATGAGTTCCCCATCAAAGAAGTCCAATTGTGCATGATAGGAACTTCTGCCTTATGGTCTTTAAAATTCATTGTTTGCCCAGTTATATTCTTATTCGATGAGATTGTTGGTTTGTCGTGATTCATTGGTTGCATCAAATTAAATCGTTTTCATATTAAATTCTCTTTTTAGATAAATTATATTCTTTCTTCACAAGTGTGCTCTTTTGTTTTCAGGAAATTAGTAAAGGAAGAAAAAAAAAATTTCACCCTGCACATCATGCAGGTTATATACTAGTATGACATAATATAAAAAAAATGTTAGGTGCATAATATATATATGATCGAAAAGGAAATGATTTTCCATAAGATATTTCACAAGATGGATTGAAGTGATCAGCAATAATGACTTATATTTCAAAGATGTGAGAATTGATTAGGGAGGATAAAATTAAACACATGTAAACCCAACTTGTAATTTTAAGCTAGTTTAGATTGATCTTCAGTGGGTTTATACGATAAATGTGCCAACATAATTATGACATGAAATAATTATGTCTCTTGCATATTGATCTATTAACCTAAAAATGACCTTTTTAGGACTCATTTAGTTGATGAAATATTAATTGGGTCATGTTAAGTGGGTTGAGTCTTGTCTAATCATATTAAGAAAGGTATGTCTATTAGTGTTGAGTGAATTATGTTATATCAATCAATATGATTTATTTATTCAATAGGTTATACATGTCGTATTTATGTTTAGATTTTGATATGATTAATTAATCATGTTGTGCTTGTATTGATCCATATAGTGTTGTTTTCTTTAACTTCAACACGATAGAAACATAAATTGCCATTTCTAGAATTGAAAACATTTAAACCATATAACAATATTCATGACAATTTTCTCATGGCAAATCTTACAATATAATTATCTTGAGATAAGTAGAAGGGATAATATAATTTCTACATTACATTGATGATTCATGGCATAGTCCTTCCATTGGTATCTATAGTACAAAAACAATCTTGTGAGGTGCAACAAAATTATCTCCTATTAGGCTCCATTTTTTGGTGAAAAAAATTTCATAAAAAAGTTAAAAACATTTTCATTGTTCAATTTAGTAGGTAAATTATATTCCTCAGTTATCATTTATCAGTCAAATTGGAGAAAGATTTACCCATTCAACAAATGGCTAAATTAGTTTTCCAATTAGATAAAATATATTTTTTCTATTCTTTAAAATATATTTGCATTATTATGATTTTTTCTTTTTCTTTCCCCCCTTCGATCACCACCGATGAGACATTTACCTACCTTTTACTCTCGATACATTTTTTAAAAAAATTTAAAACTTATTTTTAGATAATAATTTTAATAAAAATAATAAATTTTAGCAAAAAAATTTGATATAATATTTCATTCGACAATGGAGAGATCAATCAGAGGTTGTTGCTGGTAATAGAGATTTAGGTGAGCAACATAGGAAAAATATGGACAGATTAATTAGAGCACCAAAAATAATATTTTGAAAGGAATGATATAAGGGGAAAATATAAAAGCAAAGATGATGGAGATTGTAAATGGGGGAGAAAAGAAAGGTGTGAAGACATACGTACGGATTACGAAATCCATCGCTTTCAAATAGATGTCAATTGAGCAACAACTTTAACTGCACCATGCCTTTATGTAGGCCTTTATTTTTAGGTTGGGCTGATTAACAGCTCTTACGATTGGTTTTATAAAATGTGTTAGAACCCAACTAGTTTTAAACCTAAAAATATATGTTAGTACTAGCCATCAACCTTGCCCCCTCCCCCAATTAATAAAGAATATAAAATATAACCATTGAGGTTTCAATGTAGCTCTAATGGTTATATGAAGATATGACCATGGAGCTGTCAAAACCTGTCAGATTGACCATCTAGCCTAGATAGAGAATAGGTGGATGAAAGTTTTCTAGGGTTTTTATAACCCTGATCGACCATTTTAAGATGTGATGGGCTGCACATGCCTGGTTTTGGATTTTTAAGTTAATTTCATATTAATTATAATCCAAAACCTAGTCTAGCCCTTGTTTTATGATTATTGAACCTTATGAACTCAAGATCCTACCCAATTTTATATATGGTCCTAAGAAAAAAAATCAATTAATCTTCATTCCTTCAAATTTGACACAATGAATAAATCTTCAAAAATTTGTTGTATCACTTTTGACACGTGCTAGGGTGAGGCTTGAGCTCTCATAAGATCAAGTGTGTTCTGAATGAAAGCACACTTATCTAAGTCATCATAACTCAAGAATGCTATTGGTAACTTATTCAATATCTTATTATCATCAAAACATGGATTATTAAATCTTAAGGTTCAACAAAGTCAACATAATTAATTCACCTTCAATATCTATATATACATCACCAAGAGCCTCAAAAAGGCCGATGACTGCAAGACTCTTCTTATTCTCTCATCTACTTTCTTTTCTCTTCCTTCAAATTCAAAAAGACTAACTTGATTGACGAAGGAACCTCCGAGGGAGAGACCTCGAAACTTCTAACAAGTTTTGAATGTGATTGCATGCTGATTTCTTCATCGTCAAGGAATTTTTTGGAGCAAAGGCTGAGTTCAAAATTTTATCACAAAATAAATTTTATCCATTGATTTGGTAAGCCAAAAATTAGCATCAATAATTAATATTATTATAATATATCATTAGAGAGTATAATATTGCTATTTTAATATAATTATAACAATATTATGAAATTATAACGTAATATGATATAATATTATTGCATCGATATATCATACTATGACATTATATACTATTATATAATAATAATATAGCATTATTGTAATATAATTATAATGTAGTATTTGTATTATTATATAATAATTACATTTATTATATTATTATTATTATTAAATTATTATATATATAATATATTATATTAGCATATCATATTATAATGTTGTATAGCATTATAATATTTTTATAATATATTATGTTACACTACAAAGTTATTATAGTTATAATAATATTTCATACAATATTTACCATATTATATGAATTATATCATATTAAACTCAACTCAACTCAACTTATCTAAGCCTTTTTCCAACTACATAGGGTCAGCTACATGAATCTGCTTCCTCCACTTTACTTTATTCAAGACTAAGTCCGACACTTAAATTACAAATAGTTATATCTTTTTAATTATTTTTGTCCATATTAGTTTAAGTCTATCTCTACCTCTATCATTATCATGAACGGTTAAAAGATCACTCTTTCTCAATGAAGCATATAAAAGTCTTCGTATATATGTCTAAATCATCGTAATCAGTTTTTTCTTATTTTATCTTCAATTGGAGCTACTTCTATCATTTCTTGTATATATTTATTTCTAATTTCATCTTTTAAAATTTTACCACATATCTATCTTAACATGCATATATAAATTATATCATATTATATTATAAAAATAATTAAATATAATATCATATGGTATAATATACTATTATTATTTTATAATATTAAATTAGCATGTTTAATACTTCAAAATTATGAGCTAACTCTCGTAGGTTAGCTTATGGTCAATTTGACTGCAAGTTAACTTATATTTATATCTCACTTTCAATCTAAGTGCACTCGAACTTAAAATAAGATGCAATTAAATCACGGTATCCTAAATAGGTGGAATAAGATGCACTATTTGCAAATAATCCTTAAGTGCATCGACCAAGCTCATGATGCATTGTGCATCGTTTAAATTCAACTTATCTGATTTTGTATCTTCCAACGTGAAACTAAATGTTTTAATTAACAAGCTCAAATACAAAGTCTTAATGGTTGAACTTTTTAACCAAAAATCAGAAAATTAATTGAAAATTATTCTAAAATTAAATATCATGAAACAATAACAAAATTGAAATGAACTATATCTAACAAAAGTGGAAAAAAAATCTTACTATGATAATGGATGAGAAAACTAAAGACCCTACAACACATTTGATAAATGAAAGCGGATGAACTTCTCTACAATTTAGAGAGGGAAAGTATATAACTTTGGAATTTGATTCTGTATATCAAGCGAGAAGGAAAAGTCAATGATCTTTCTTGCATGTTTCACTTTTGGTTCTTAAATTTTTATTTAAAATTTATTTTAATTCTCAAACTTTTAGTTGGTATAGTTTAGTTTCTAATGGCATTTCTAATGTGCTATCATATGAAATCGATTAAAATTTATTAAATAGTCAACATATCATTTGATGTGAATATATAGGTTATGATAGTTCACTATTTGCATTAGGATGGTACATTAGCTATTCTGTTACATTACATGCTAACTATTCCATCAATTTTATGTAACATTCTTCAAATGTATAATGATAAAATATAAAAATTAAAAGTTTAAGGGCCAAAATAATTTTTAAGTAAAGGTTTGAGGACCTAAAGTATAAAATTGTTAAAAGTTATTACTTTAGCGCCATGCTATGGTGAGAAGGCTAAGAGGCAAGAAGAAAATTTTATTGCTAGCATGCTTTTTTTTCTTTTTTGGTTGGGCAAGGGGAGGCTGTGCCAGGCTCATATCAAGACCATGCAATGCAATCACGTATTGTATCTAAGGTTGCGATGATCATTCACCTATTTCATTTGTGGGATTTTTTAATCCATCATATGTTTTTCTAGGATGAGAACATGTTCAAAATGGATGTCCAATGGAAGCCCATGTTTGCACGGAAATTTCTTTGAGGGAGTCCATCACAACTGGGATAAGGAGCTCCAAATTAAATTTTTAGTGCCTTAGCTGGGATTGGAGTGAGCAGCGGAAGAACATTTGGATATTTTTGATAGCTTAGCAGTGAGAAATCCTATGAGATTTTTTTTTTTTTTTAGATTAATATGCACGAAAATTAAAAGCATGATGTGGCTTCATGATTGGTTTTTATTTTATTTTATTTTTAATTTTTTTGTTGGATTCTAAGATTTTCTAGGAACTTGGCTACGATTAGGGGTGCAACTTGGGCCGGGTTCAACCCGAACCGGCTCGCCGAACCCGATTTGGGACAATGCTTGAATTCATGTTTGCCCAACCCAAACCCGAAAGATCCGGTTTAACCTGGACTGATTTGCAATTGACCCGGGTTCGGGTTGACCGCAACCGAACTCGAGATAACCTGAACCCGAAGCGAGGCATCGATGGCTGGGCTCAGTGGCTTCGTTGAAGGCAAGGACTACTGAGGGAGAGGAAGAGGAGAATGGTAGCCCTCGCCGCTGTCCTCCTCACCTTCGCCCTCTACTTCCTCTGGCCCTCCGATCCCGAGCTTGCCTCCACCTCGACCGCATCCGCGTCTCCTCCCGGCGGCCCAGCCCCTCCATCGACATCTTCCTTGGCGTCAAGCTTTGGGTTCAGAACCCGAACTTCTTTGACCTCGATTATCGCTCACTCGCGGTCTTATCGGGTACCGCGAGCAGCGGCTCGGGATCGTGACCTCCGACCGCGAGCAGGTGAGGGCAAGGGGGTATCGTACATCGACGTCGTTCTTCGGCTCGAGAGGATCCAGTCATCGATGATGCCTCTTATCTGCTCAACGATGTCGACAGGGGTTCCATACTACTGGATACGGTCACCGAGATGCAGGGCAAGCTACGGGTCTTCTCCTGTAAATTTCTCATTCAGGTTTGACTAATAAAATTCTCTTCTTTATTTATTCCTCCACAATCATCCATGCCTTGCTCTTTATCTGGATTGAATGCATTATTAATATTCTGTTACAAAACCCCCTTTTTTTTGGAGTCGATTTGAGTGTAATGCGTCTATTTTGAACTTATTTGTCATGGTTGTTGCAAGATGTAGCAGGTTCTCAATAGAGTAGAGGACCACCTTCTATTCCCTTATATGAAGAAGATGAGTTATTATGAATACTTATTGATCAACCAGTGTAGGATAAACTCATAAAACAGGGCAAAATGTAAAGGAAATAGTCCTTATTGATCAAATTTATAGGCTGGGACTTTGATGGAAAGGTTTGAGAGTTTGCATTCCTTGCAGGTCTTTAATGTAAACGAAGGATATTTTTTATTTCATGTATTGATTTAGCATCCATGAATGTATCTTTTCCTGCTAGCAAAACTAAGATTAATTGTATTTAGCATGATATATTTGTAGTATATTGGGTGTATGCAGGATTTGAGCTCAGATTATCCCAGTGACTTTACCAACTATACTAATTCACACCCTGAAAATCCAAGTTTCTAGGAATAAGTATCAAAAACTCCATTTGAATTTTAATCTGGTTTGGCTAAATGAGGCATCACTCTAACAATTTTTTCAGAACCATGTTTGAGTTTTAAAGTTTTGTTAGGAATTATATTTGTGCAATGTTAAACTTGTTTGTTTCAGATTGTTATTTTTTTTCTCATCAACCCGAATTCCAACCCAAAACTCAACCCGAACCCAATTTTCAAAAATAGG
Organism: Calamus simplicifolius; assembly: GCA_900491605.1. Classification (NCBI taxonomy): domain Eukaryota; kingdom Viridiplantae; phylum Streptophyta; class Magnoliopsida; order Arecales; family Arecaceae; genus Calamus; species Calamus simplicifolius. The sequence continues at coordinate 162,085 of UESW01001778.1, read as the reverse complement.
GTTAGGGTTGAGGTTTTACAAATAGGGTTAGGGTTAGGTTAGGGTTGACATTTTGCAAGTAGTGTTAGGGTTAGGGTTGAGGAAAACCCGAGTTTCATGAGCCCGAGTTGCACCTCTAGCTACGATATATGGATATAGTGGTTGAATAGGGTACATCTTAAACTTAAGATGGGATGAGCTTCAACTTGAAAAAAAGCATCCAAAGTGAACATAAGTCAACTTAGTTTAGCAACTGTTGAGCTCGACATAGCCTAATCCGTCATGGCTTGAGCAAGATAAATTCAATGATTCTTGCATTCATCTGTAACAAATGACAGCCCTATTATATATATATTGTGACTTCCATTGTTGCACATATATTTTGGTTGAGCAACTATTAAGCTCAATATAGACTGATCCACCATGGCTCGAGATAAATGTATGCATTCTTGTATTCATCAAATTAAGATTTTTGTCACTTTTGTTGTTGTAAAAAATAAAAAATATTTTGGTTTAAACTTTTGAGCTTGATGTAGCTGATCTGTCATGGCTTGTACGTGCAAGATAAATGCATGCAATCTTGGATTCATTCGTAACAAACAACATCACTCTTCACATCATATCAAAATAAGATTTTTGTTACTCTTATTGTCCTACATTCTTTTGGTTTTACTGTAGATGAAAAATCAGGAACGTCCATGTAAGATGGACTATTTGGGTTCCAATTTTGGGCTACAGTCTTGGCTTGCCATTGTATTTCTTGGACCAGCCTAAACAAAATTAAGAAATATGGGCCTAAAAATATTGGATTATATATATATATACACACACACACGTATGTATGTATATGTAATACTTCAAAAATAATTTTATATTTAATAGAAAATAAAAGTGTAATGTATTTATAATTTAGGTTCACCTGCTGCTAATTAACTTTCATTCGAGTTTATGAGTCATATGATTTTGATGTGTTAACATGTTAATTATTGGATTAGCAAGTGGGCTTGAAGCATTATAAATGGTATTAGATTGTCAATTTGAGTGTGTGAAAGTTAGTGAAGATAAGAAAAAGATTACTCATGTGATAGTGATAGAGTTTCACCATAATATAAAGCTATCTTTATAGCATTAAGATGTGGCTCGAAATAGGTTCTGGCTAGTTTTTGGCATAAATTTTGGTTAGCTTGTGGCAGATGATAAGAATATTGCATTATAAGAGAAAAGATTGTAATGTTTCAAAAATAATTTTGCATTAGATGAAAAAGAAGAAATTATGTGCCTATAATTTAAATTTATTTATTATTAATTAATTTTTAAAATTTTTAAGCTGCCTTATTATGGCTCATTTTCTTGCTTTGCACAGGCTATTTTTATCATAGTATTTTTTTTTCTAGATGGAGGAGCAAATTTGATTGCAACTTTTTTACCATCAAATCACATCAAGTTATTGACTTGAGAAAGAAAAAAGTTAAAATATTTTGGTTGCCGTAAAACCAAGGGTTGGCTCAGTGCACATGGATTGCGGCCTAAGGCATCAGAAAGAAAGAGACTCGATGAATCATGATATGACTTGGAGCAAGCTTAATTAGGCTTTGGACCACCCTTTATAGCTTTCTGCGTACAATTATCTTGCAAGATGTGGTTTGGATTCTTTATCCTTGTGAAATAGTGACCACTAAATAGTGATAAGAAGATACCAGGTTGCTGGAAGTGAGAAAAGGATGCCGCTAGAAAGATGGAAGGATGTGTTGTGGACTGGATGAAGTCTTCTTGATTTCGACAGCAGAACACAGGGACCATTTCACATCAACATCTGAAAACAAGAGCTTCTCTGGTATCAGTATTAGCCTGTCACTTCTTATCCTCCTCGCGCCAAAGGATTCCAACTTTTCTTGAAAGTGCCTACATCTGTCATTTGGTCGTTTTCCTTTTCAATGGCTAGTTGGAGAAGTCAGTCATAGAATTTAGCTTGATCAAAACCTTGAATAAAGCTATAGCCAAAAGTTACCTAGGCTTTGTTTGGTTTGTGATCTAGAAAATTATTTTTAAAAATATGAATTATATTCAAAAATCTGAGTTGTATTCTTTTGATTTTTAGTATTCGAGAATATATTTGGTTTAGTATTTTTGAAAACTATTTTTTTGGAGAAAGGCAATAATGAATCACGTGAAGAAAGGTCGTGGGAAGAAGAAAGAAGGAAGAAGGTGAATCCGTGAGTTTTGGGTGTTTTGAGGAAGGAATGATAAAATTTAGAAAACATCTGAGATGAATTCGAAGAAAATGTTGCTCCGATGTTTTTAGATTCATTTAGGTTTTTAGAATCATTTCGAAAAAGTGTTTTCGAAAACGATTCAGCCAAACACGTTTGGATTGAATTTTTTATTTTTAAAAATAAAAAATTTAACCCAAATCTGCTGCCAAACAGGCAAAGGTATGCCATAATTACATTCGCATCTTCTCTTAATTTAGAACAAATAAGTTATAAATGATGTTACACAAGGATAATACTAAATTTAAATTCAAAATCATTCTTTTACATCCATCTTTTCTAAGGCATGGGATAATTACATTTGAATTTTCTTTTAATTCTAATTTAATGAAACTAAGTTTAGCATGCATGTGCTACTATGCTATTATATAAAATTTAATATATTTTTTTGAATTAAGTGGGGATACACACGTAATTATGATATATCTTAAGAAAGACGAATGTAACGTGTAAAATTTAGATGGACATATAGTGTAATTGTGCATCTTAAATTAATATTATAAATTTTACCTTCAATATAGAGGAGGTGTCTATAATTTTTGAGTCAAGAATGTCATTATAATTACGCTTGAAGGAAGTAGACGTAGTTTATACTTTCTTTTGTGATGGCCATTATGCAACCGTTATTTTGTTACAGTACAACTGTTATAGTAACAAAATGGTAGCTAAATAATATGTAATATTTATGCTGTTTATTAAAATTTATTTTGTCAACTGTTAGTAAAGAAATGATAGCTAAATAATATGTAATATTTTGCTGTTTATTAAAAATATAATATTTTTTGAATTCTAATCTTCATAAATGTCTGAAATATTGTTAACGTACATTATTTTTTTTATCAATTACAAATGCTAATGGTAGTTGTAACATCTATTATTTTATTACCAGCTAAATTCACACTAAAAAAAGACATAATTGTCCCAAAAAACATTGCTAATTAATTTGCGGCGGTTTTCTACCGGCGTAACCGTCCACTGTTACTGGAGGGTCGCTATTTCCCATATTCTGGCATTTATGCAATAGAAATGATAGCACGTATGTGCGCTCTCCATGTGATCTCTGTGGACCTCCTGTGTGCTCTCCATATGATCTCCGAAACTCCTCTCTGAAGGATGAGTTGCTCTTCAGCGATTCCATCACCCCAGCTATCCGGGGGAAGACAACTTGCAAAAGTAAAACTCAGTCCCCTCACTCTCAGCCCAAGGGACACAGGCATCATGAAAACTCTCACAACTCACGGAGAAAAAAACCTTGGAAGATGGCCTAAAACGGCCCTTTCCTCCCATTTTATAGGCAAACGGACCGGGAGCAGCTATTAAAGCAGAAAGCCCCAAAATTCAAAATGCCCTACCCACACGGCCACGTGGCCTCTAAAGATAAAAAGAGCGCTCTTCAATGAGCACCAAACGCATTGCCTGAGCTATGACGCACGCCAAAAGATTTTTCCCTGATATCGAATCGAGGCCTTAAATGCAGGGGATCGCCCGCTGATCCTTAAGATATGGCCAGGCCTAGGAAATTGTCCAGCAAAAACGATGCCCTCCAATGGCAAGTCAGCATTTATGTCGTACCTTAGAAAAGATCGACGGAATAAATGACCCTAGAAAATACCGAGGCAACCTTTTGCAGGTTACAGGGCCGTATTATCCATTTTGGTAAAACGAAGGTCAGCTCGCCTTGGAAAGACAAGACGCTGGCAGAATAATAAGAAGGCGCAGAAGCCAAGTACTCCTCAATAAAGACACCTCGATATCCCTCGCTTCGGCCGAACTGCCCGTTATGTCTCAGCATAAACCGAGACATTGCCCTATGCTCCCGCTTAAGGTCAAAACTGCCTCTATACATCTGAATAAACCGAAGTATCTCTTCAGTACATCATGATTGAACGTTATCTTTCGCTTTGATCCGGACTGAGATAGCTGTCGATGCCTCAGCGATAACGAAGCACTCTTTATACTTCGGCCAAACCGTGCGGTACATTGCACCCCGGCTGGAACTTGTGACGTTCCCTTTGCCTCAGCCAAAGCATGAACACTATATCTCGGGTCTTGCCGAGATCACTAGGGATTCCCCCAAGAGGGTGTTTCATTTATAAGACTCACGCGATGAAAACAAGCATTTCAAAGATGATAGCAAATGCAGAAGTTGCAGAAATTTTTCTTTCATAAAAGGGAAAAACAAAGAGAAAGATACATTAGCCCTCACAGGGGCTTATCACTCCCTATGGACGCCATTGAGCTCTCCCCCCGCCGCAGAGCCGGCACACCCACTTGTTGCTGAAGGGACACCACCTGCCTCTCCAGCCGGCTGTTGGCTTTGCGGAGGAGCTCCATCTCCCTGGTGGAAACGGCCAGATATCGCTCAGCCGTCCTCCGGATTTGCTCGCGATATGCGAACAACGAGGCCAAGACCTCCCCGTCGATAGTTATCGTGGTACGGCCGCAGTGGAGCCCCCCACTGCCGCCAATGCCACTACTTGGGGTTCCAGTAGACCTCCCTTCACCTTCGGAAGCCATCCTACTGTCGTAGGCTTGGATAGGCCAATAGAAGATCGGTAGAGAAGATGTTTAACAATGGCATACCCCCACCAGTATTTAAACTGCTTCTGGCGAGCATTCCGATCGCCCAGGCCATTGATTCCAATTCTTGAAAATCCGCCACACGTCATCTCAATCAGCGCCCGCGGGAAGCAAAGAGTCCCGTCCCTCTCCGAAGGGATTTATTAATGACACCACAGCACTCGGGATGCGCCCCCCCTTTTTCCCAGGGCCAAACTCCCTCCAAAAGCGCACCCGCTTCCTCGTCTTGGACATGCCGAATTACCCGACCAGAAACTTGACCAGGATATTGTGGTAATTTTGGCTATGTCAGGTCGAGCCATCCTACACCACTGCTGAACCATTTTATACCTCGGCCTCGACTGAGATATTTGCTTAGTCCGGGCCAAACTGGCCCAAGATAGCGAATGAGTCATAATTCGTTCACAGCCAGAAGAAAACTTAGGATAAAAGATCAGCGAAAAGAGACGATTAAGCAAATGGAGACAAAAGACCCATCCATTGAAAATTTTAACCAAATTACATGTCTGAAAAACAAAAGCACACAAATGGTCCTCAAGGATCAGGCGCTGGATCAGTTCCAGCAGTGTCCTCAATAACACCCGGAGAGGCTCGGCTCGTTTTGCCCACTTCTAAAGTCGTCGTTCCTTCGGCAGCAGGCTTGAAGTGTCCCTCGGAAGCTGCAGCCTCACTTGAACCCAAGATAGCGTCCAGATCGACGTCTGAGACATCTTCGTACTCGGTTTCTTCGGCCCCTGGGGTGTAGGCCTCGGAGGGTTCAACATCTAGAAAAGAGAGGTCCCACTCCGAATGCTCCCAGGATATTTTAGTTTAGGTCTCCTCCTCACCGAGCTGGAAAGCCTCGGCACATGTTGCATCTTGTTCGCCCCGAAGTATGGCGAGATGCCTCTCAACCTCAACGACTTGACCCCGAAGCGAGGTGACTCGCTCTTCAGCCTCAGTAACCTGCCTTTCGAGCTTCGAGCTCCTCCGATGGCTCGACACTAGTTCTTCTTGTAGGCTTTGTAATTGACCTTGACCCTCGAGCCTCGCCTTCTCCATCTGCCAACGTGGAGTTAGTCAATGCAACAATGAGCCGACGAAGAAAATTAAAAAGAATGGGCTATACCTCCTCCTCTCGCCGAGATAATCTCCTGGTCAATTCTTCGACCTTGCCGAAGGCCTTTAGCTTGTCGGCTTTAACCTACTCTATCCAGTCCTTGAGGTCGTTAATCCTCGATTGCCTACTGTTAACTTCTTCCCTGGACTGGGAGAGCTCATTGTCGAGTTTAGACATCATCTCCTGATGCCACTTGATCCTATCGTCCTTAGCGATAATGCAATGCTGTAGCTGCCGGATCTTCTCTTCTGACTCGCCAAGCATTCTATTCGTGCGACTCCTCTCCTCAGCAGCTTCTCTCCTCAGCCTGTCTTGACTTTCATCAAAATGCTTCTTAGCAGTTTCCATTTCCTCAGTATGCCTGGATCTGGCCTTTGACAATTCTGAGCATACCTCGTCATACCTCGCCCTGAGCCCATGTAGCTCCTCAACTTCAAGCTTTAATTTGGATATGCCATCAAGGGCAGCCCGGTACAACCCCCTCGCCATCGATAAGTTCTTGTTAGCGGTCTCCAGGAGTCACTCAAATTTGTCAAACGCCTCTGCTCACAGTCGGAGCTCGGCACTGACTCTCTTAGCCTGAACGCTGGCCCCTGTTGCCAGGCTCAAACGCCAGCATAGAGCACTATTAATCAGAGCACTCTGCAAAACAAAACTCAAATAAGAAAGCGCGATCGAAGTCGCCAGAAAACACCCGATACTCTGGAATAGCAACTCACCCGGAAGGTGTAAGACCTAGCTAACCCCATGAGGGTGGGATTATCGATATCGGGGAGAAGATGAACATCCTTCGCCACATTCCACTGACCAAAAGCGGCGTCGATAAGATCCAGGTCCGCGAACTCGTTCGTCGAGGGACCAATGCTCGGATACAATGCCGACTTCATCAAAGCAGAAAATACCTCCTCGATAGCCGAGCCGGACCACCAGGCAGCCCATCCGAGGAGCCAGCCCGAACAATCTCAGACTGAGAAGCCTTCAATCTCCTTGCCTTCTCCAGCAAAAGCCTGACCTGCAATTCATCAGATACCTTGGCCAGCCCCGGCCTCAATCTTCTCGAGGCTTCGACAGGGGAAACTTCGGTTGGAGGGTCATCGTCATGTCCTCCTTCACCCAAAGGCCCCTCTTCAATCGCCGACGCCTGCTCCTCCCCCGCAGACTCCACCGAAGCCTCAACTTGTTCACCAGCACCTCTAGCCCCCTCAAGATGAAGCTCTCCGGCATGAGACTCCTCCCAAACATCCATTGCCTGTAGCCCAACGTCATTGCCCTCTAACCCATCCAAGGAAGACTCTTCGATGGCAAGCTCACCCTGAACTTCCAACGGAGCCTCCCCGGGCTATCCTCTATCTCCACCACCAGAGGACGAGGGATCTCGGCAACACTTTCTGAGTCCTCCTCTGATCTCCGCTCCTCCATCGCGGCTATTGCTTTTTCCCTCAACGGAGAGAACCCCTCTCATCGCTGGCACTCCCACGCCCTCTTTTCTGGCCGATGTCTCTGGTGAGTGCTCTCCAGAAAGACAAACCTTCTTCTCAGGCTTGCGTCTTTTGACCCTATTGACCTCTCTCGGATGCTTACCCAACTCTTTCCTAATGCAACCCCGCAGCGTAGATTTCTTGGCTGCAAGCGCAGTAACCAAACAATCAGATCGAGGTATACTCGCTTGAATGAAATCAATGAAGGGGAGAAAGAAAGAGACTTACATTGTGGATCAATGGGGCTAAGCTCGGCAGCGAAAAGGGTTTCCTCCGATAGTAAGACACTAGCCGATAGCATTTGACTAGCAAGAAGGACCCCTAGGTCCTCCCTCTCCTGTTCGGACAAGGCCGGATGTGCCTCTACATCTCTAACAGGATTTTCCCATCCTCGTGGGAAGCCGGAACCAATGTTCCCTTCGGTGATGAAGAATCGAACCTTTCATTCCTTTATGGACGATGGTTTATCCATGATCACCCTGAATGACTTCCGAGGTCCGACATAGGACCACTCTGAGCCCCTCTCGGACATCAGACGATGACAAACACAGAACAGGGGCAGGGTCGCTGTTACCTAAACCCTTTTGCACATCGAGATAAACCCGATGATACTCCGCCAACTGTTGGGTGCCACCATTGTTGGGCATATGTTGTAGAATCTCATGATCTCTTTTACTAAGGGATGAAGAGGAAACCAGAGGCTTGCCTTCAGGCTATCTTGGTAAAGAAAGATCTTGCCTTCTAGCTCTTGCAAGACCCTGTGCTCGGGCTCCAGCAACCGTAGGACGATGTCCGAGGGAATGCCATACCTCTGGCGTATTTTCTCCATATCTTCGGAAGCAATCTCTGAAATCATGTTGCTGGGACTCACCATATTGTTGGTAGCAAGAAGCACCGAACGACGTCGCAAAGAAAGCAGAAGAACAAGATTCTTCAGGAGGGGACGAAAGGGCGCGGTGAATAGGAATGACGCTGTTTCGACTTTACTTCTTTCCAAAGAAACCGCCTCAAAAAGAAGATAAGGTGTCTTGATCGAGATGCTCGGAACCACCGCTACAGGTGCCGTGAAAACTGGGATTTGCTACGTGGCGCTTCCCCAATCGTTGCCCCTAGGAAGTGACGGTTCCATTCCGTAAAGGCAAGACGGCCACCGGCGCTAATTAGAGCACCATTACACAGGCTGTCAAATCCAAACCCACTCAGATCGTGTCAGCCAGAGTTATACTCCCTACGCCCGAACCTATGCTTTGAACTAGGGAGTGGGGGGCATGAGTTGAGGGGTAAAATCGTAGTTGCATAAATAATCGTTTAAGGGGCTAGGATCAACCCTGACTTCCACATGCTGAACAATACTTGCTAGAGATAAGTCAGCCTCAGTAAATCGGGGCACCTTAGCCCCTCACCGAGCCAAGGATTCCTAAGGTGCGGATCACATCTCGCGGCCTCAGCTAAGCTATATCGTCCCTCGGTCTCAGCCGAGCTATATCATCCCTCGGCCTCAGGAGCTATATCGTCCCTCGGCTTCAACCGAGCTATATCATCTCTCGACCTCATGCAAGCTATATCATCTCTCGGCCTTAGCTGAGCTATATCGTCTGTCTCGGCCCCGGTTGAGCTATCCGACTGTGCCTTGTCAGCCGAGTCATTATTATGCCCCGACTAGACCCGGGCACTCAAGAACCTCTGCGAAATTCGGCATGGAGAGTTCAAATTCGTAAGATTCCAAACAAAATCATATCTGAGAGTGGCCTAGGACCCGCGAGAGTGACCTAGAGCCCTGGAGCGTATATACTCGCCAAATCTCGAGACATCAACCAGCTCTCTCAGCCGTCGATCCTCTAACCAAATAGATGCGAATCTTACTGACCTCAAAACAAACTAGATTCAAATCCTAACGACTTTTGGACCTACGACGCCCCCAAGGAATCAAGTGATCATCTATAAATAGAGTCATATGCTGACTCCTCAGGTATGCGCACTTGCTCATTGGCACACTCTCCTTCTGCCTTGGCTTCTTCCATTTTCCGCCATTAGCGCTCTGCTCAGAGCTCTCGAAAGGCCACCTTTGGAGAGACTCTTCAGCGAGAGCCTTCTCCTCTTATTTGTTAATTGTCGATCCTCGCTGACTTGAGCATCGAAGGGTCTTCCACGGAGGGCCACCCCCAATGCCTCTCGCGTGATGACTGTTTGCAGGTTCGCCCAGAGGGAGCCCGTCCCAGAGCCCGATCGCGCCCGAGTCGGAGGACAGATTTCAGTAGCAACACTAATATATTTAAAAATATCTCTCTCATTTTTTTTCTTATAGGTATTAAATTTTGTATAATTTCTATATAATATATATATTTAAGGATGTGATCTCATCAAAATTAAATTAAAATTAATAAGAAAAATATTAAAATTGTTATTTTCTATTTATATTAACTGCTAACTGTACGTGTCATACGGTTAAAAAAAATTAGCCCCTCTTTAAAAAAATTAGCTCCTCCGAGCTGAAAATCTGAAGATGGCAACCTAGTTCTTCTTGGCCACTCCAAAATTCCAATATGGTCAACCAATTTAAGATCACCTACCCAAAATTCTACCACTGCAGTGCTTCTTGACAATGGAAATCTAGTTCTGAGAGACCAGTTAAATTCCTCCATTGATGCTTGGCAGAGTTTTCATCACCCTACTGACACATGGGTACCATAAAGTTTTATTGGCATGAACAAAATCACAGGGGAATACCAGAGGCTGACTTCATGGAAGAATGCTGAAGATCCTGCTCCTGGTTTTTTCTCTGACACAATTGATCCCGCTGGGACTGAGGAGTACTTTTTGATGTGGAATCAATCCCAAAGATACTGGCGTAGTGGAGCTTGGAATGGGCATCTCTTCAACTTGTCCTTTGCAAGTGATAAAGAGTTCTTAAATATAACCTTTATTAATGATAAGCAGTGGAGGGGCATCCCTTGCAATCTCTACAACAACTCAACAATCATGCGACTGGTGATGGATTTGAATGGGCAAATTAAGCAGTTTTTTTGGTTAGATGACCACCAGTTCGGGTAATTCTATTTGGCTCATGGATTTGCTGAGGAGCCCCCCCATTTTACTTTTTTTTTTTTACTTAAGAGCCCTCCTATTTTACTCAGTAGCCCCCCTAATTTTATAAAATTCATAATCTACCCCTTCTCCCTTCCGCCCCCAAAAATTGCTATTTGGCCCCCTTCCCCCCCCTCCGATCGTTCCCTTGCTCGCACTCACCTCGCTCGCTCACGATGCTCCCCGATGGTGGCTTCCCGACAGCGGAGCATCCTCTCCGGCACATAAGGTAAGCTCTCCTCCCTCCCTCCTTCCCTCCCTTCTCTCTCCCTCCCCCTTCCTCCCCCTCCCTCCTTTCCTCACTCTATCTGCCCCCTTCAAGTTGTTTTTTTTTTAAAGCCAAGATCCCTCCCTCCCCGGCGTCCGTATGTGTCCGACGGCTTCGCCCCCTCTCCGTCACATCTCCCCCTTCGTCCCCCACAGCGTCTATCATCCCAGCTATGTTTGGCCCTTGTTGGCCGAACAGAGAACCTCTGTTCGGCCCTCCAGGGCCGAACAGAATTCAATCTATTCGACCGAGCTAGGCCGAACAGATTTAATGAACATACATTAAATCTATTCTGCCCAGCTTGGCCGAACAGATTGAATTCTATTCAACCAAGCTCGACCGAATAGAATTAACTCTGTTCGGCCCAGCTGGGCTGAACAGAGTAATTAAATTATAAAATATAATTATAATAAAGTATATTATTATAATAATTATAAGAATCAAGTATATTATAAAGTATATTATAATTTATAATATATTATAAAGTATATTATAATTATAATCAAGTATATTATAAAGTATATTTATAATATTTTTAATAAAAATATTTATTTTGATATATTTTTATTTTACTAATCAATATTGCAATGTTTCAGATATGGATGCTGGCCCCTCATGAGTTAGACCCATAGCGTCTGCCAGAAGACATAGAACCCAGGTGCCTGAGGTTATTGAGGTACCTGAGGTTCCTAAGGATCTTGTTGCACCATCGCCCCCATATGAGATAGCAGACGAGGACATCCCAGCTATGGTATTGATGATGATGAGGTGGATGGTCCTTGTCCAGGCGGTCCTAAGGATGACTCTGTCCTTAGGAGTTTTAGGACACATATTGCAGCCTCCACCTGGAGGCAACAGGTATTTGTTTGTTATTCTATCATATTTTATTTAATGTGTTATTTCGATGCTGTTATGTTATTCATGTTATCCATTTATATTTCACAGGAACAAACTCCACTGAAGTGGATAAGCCATGCTGCCAAAGTAGGTGAGTGGCAGTGGTGGGCATCAGGGCAATCGAATAGGAGATTCAGGGATATAGTTCAGCAGTCGGGTCTTCTAGAGCTAGTACATTGCTCTTATCAGTTCGCCGATAAGATTCTTGTCTCGGGCTTTATAGAGAGATGGTAGCCCAAGACGAACACCTTCCATCTTCCCTTTGGCGAGATGACAATCACGTTGGATGATGTTGCCGCCATATTAGGGATTAGTGTCATGAGTGCCTAAGTGTCCTTGTCTACAGATAGGATGAGTGATCGGAATGCTAAGGACCTACTAGTGCAGCTATTGGATGTATCACAGGATGACGCACGTTAGGAGGTTCTATCTGTCCGAGGTCAGTCTGTGAGGTTAGAGTTGCTGAAGAGTCATTTCCATAATGTATCTGATAGAGATAGCTGCCATAGGATAGACTGTGCAGCGCGAGCATATTTGCTTTTTTTTGTTTTTTGTCGATAAGAGCGGGATGAGGGTGCCTATAGCTTATCTTGCTCTGCTTCGGCATTTGGATAGAGTGAGCACATATGCCTGGGGTGCGGGTGCCTTGGCTAGGGCATCTGTTAGACAGATCAGTGGATATATGACGCTTCTCCATGCATGGATTTATGAGCATTTTTCCTTTCTCACTCCTCACCCAGCCCTAGACTATACTGATGCTAGGCCTCACGTACACTGATGGACTCCCGGCACTCCACCCCGTTCTATGATGGACCATTTGGTGATTCTACGTGAGTCATTGGACATACTGAGGGCAGATGGTATGTACCATAGGACCATGCACTTGTGTATTATATATTTGTCATACATTATCAAACTTATTACGATTTAATATATTGCAGGTAGTTTGGGATCCCATCATCTTATTTGGGATGATCGTCCATTCCTTGATATTGCATTCTTCAGTGGATGCCTGAAGTGCATGGATGCCCATGTATAGTTATCTTCTGGCTCAGAGTCCATATACACAAAAGCAATAGAAAATGTTAGGTCAGTTGATGTCACCCCAACAATCTCTAAGAGAGAAAGACGATATCTATTCGTCTTGTAAGTGCAATCCATTATCAACACACGAGGAAATGCACATAACAAGTCTATACTGCCAGGGTGTGCCCAAAACAAGTCACGCACAACATCAGACTTAATACAATTCCCATGCCACTCAATGTACTTACACTCAGATAATTTACCAAGAAGATGTTGCATCTGAGATCTCCCAGCAATCTCTACAGCCTTTCACCTATGTCGTACATTGTAGATTGTCTTCATTATCGTAACATTGAGGGCATCCTTTTGTTTCAAAGTAGATAATATGTCCTTAGGCCGAACCAAACTCTTGGACATCTCCACTAGCATTGTAGTCTCCTGCTTAGATAATTGTTCCGCATATGAGTGCCCCTCGAGATGCTTTGCAGCTGGATGATTGTGCACACCGCACATGACCATTAACATCCAATCATCTGGGGTGTCCAATTTCTTTCCTCTTAAGGTAAAAGGACATCCACACTTCTTAGTGCTACTGGCCCTGGTCTTTGATCCCTTTTCCATGATGTGTTTACTTTTGCAAGTACCACTCCTCTCGCAAGAAAAAATAATTCTTGGTTTCTTAACATTGCTGCCCGAATCGGATTTTTTAATAATAACGACAAATCCATTCCTCTTTCCGACTTTCTGACACCAATTTCACATTTCTTCTCTACTTTTGAATATCTATAAAATAAATAGTTTTATGTTAGTAAACAATTTTAAACATTGCTCAGTCAAATAATACGAAATAAATGCAATTAAATTTTACCTCGTAAGTTGTAAATTCATTTGTGTAATCCATCACACAATCAGAGCCAATCATGCTGCATTCGGTCGAAGCATCGTCCTGCACGATCAAATAATAATTTTAAACCCTAATCATAATTAATCAAACAAAAAATGAAGAATAAACATTCTGTTCGGCCACTCATGGCCAAACAGATTTCTTCTGTTCGGCCCTGTCTGGCCGAACATATTTCTTCTTTTTGGCCCTGTGGCCGAACAGAAATCTTCTGTTCGGCCACACAGGGCCGAACAAAGAAGATTTCTTCCGGTCTTTCTTCTGTTCGGCCCTGGGAGGCCAAACATAAATCTTCTGTTCGGCCTTGGTGGGCCAAACAGAAGATTTATGTTTGGCCCCCCAGGGCTGAACATATTTATGTTGTTCGGCCCTGTGTGGCCGAACAGAGCTTATCTGTTCGGCCACACAAGGCCAAACAATGCATGAACCGAAAAAAAAAAATTATCGATGGGGATATAACTAACCTTTGCGACCGTAGCACCCTCATAATTTATTAATTGCTTGTCTATTGCTTGATTTAAGGTGAAAATCGCTTCAATCAACGATCCAATTGACGATCCGGAGTGAAGGAGGTGGGAGGAGGGGTAGGGGACTCTGGGGGGCTGTTTGGGGGGCTCTGGGGGGCTGTTTGGTGGGGGAGGGGGCTGTTTAGTAAGGAGGGGTATTTTTGTCCTAAAACTTTAGAGGCAAATATGCCATTATATTAATTTGGCGTGGGGGCTACTAAGCAATAACAACGGGCCAAATAGACGCTCTTGTAATGTTCCGGTCTGCACCATCAGCGCAGTGTGATGTCTATTTAGCTAGCCATGGCTCGCACTCGGCTCGGTCTGCCGCAAAATCCGAGCCCAGAGTTAAGAAGGCAAAGCGAAAGGGAGACGGACAAGCGAAGATTTGTTTTGTTTCTTTTTTTTTCTCTAAATGTAAGTTGCTCTTCTGCAAAGCTACATTAAGTAATTTATTTATTTTTTGATTCTATTATTCTATCATAATAGTTATTCATAGAGAATAGGACTCATTATATGCTTTCTTTTACTTTTACCTTTTCATGTATTGTAAGGATTTCCATATAATAACATTTATAGAATACCCCGGCAGCTGTCTCATTGATTACCCATCTCTCCATGTTTTCTTTCTTTCTTTATTTTTTCTTTTTCTTCCTTCTCCTCTCTTTCCTTCTCTTCTTCCTTCTTCTCTCTCCTTTCGCTCTCCTTTCCTCAACTATGTCAGATTTTCTCTCCGTTGAAGGAGAATTGATAAGAGCAATCAGAAACATACCAAAATAATCATTAACAGGGACTACCATCTTTCCTTTTTCCTTGCTATTTAAGGGTACGTGGCCTTGCATTTTACTTGGTGATTGGCGTGTTTTGCCACATGGAATAGACGACCGAGATTCCAACAGCTGGTCCACGAATCACGCAAATTCGAATTTCAAAATAGAAATAAATGACAGAAAGAATATGAAAGGATAAAAAATTTATGGGCGCGATTACTGGTGGTAAAAGAACGGACGCTGGTCAATCTCTTACGATGGTTATTAAGGGAGATTCTCTTACGGTCATCCTGTGGATTCGATAGGATGTTGATCTTTGTCCCTCTTATAACCCTTTGATGTGCTTCTCTCTCAGTCAAGCTATGATTCTTTGATCCGTCATGTCTAGGGAAGCAACGCTCAGCTGATTGGGTTGCCTCAGCTGTAGCTCGCCATTCTATTTAGTGGGAATGGTACCCTGGTGACCCTTGCCCGATTATTTTGGAGCAAATTATGTATTCTGATACCTCGGGTTTGACTCACTCCAGGGTGGTGTGATCGTCTGCTTGTAACAAAAAAAAAGAACGAACGTTGGTCAATCTCCCCTGCCATCACATATCATCAACGTTAAAATCATACATTTTGCCGTATTAACACATCAAAAGTATCCAATGGACCTCCTATCATTTAAATATTTATTTTTTATTTTTTATATTATTTTACTATCAATAAAAATATAATAGTTTACCAGCATTTCATCGATCAAATCAGTAAATTGATATGTTAGAAATATTTGGAATAATAATTTACATTAACTGTCTAATGAAATATCGATAACTTGTCAAAGATATTTATTCTTTAAACAAAAGAAAAAAAAGATTAATATCGATAACTTATCAAAGATATTTATTCTTTAAACAAAAGAAAAAAAAAGATTGCGTGGTGCTATGATTAAGAAAGATTAGAATATTTATGACTCCTACCAAAAGGAAAACTCTCTTTCTTTGGAACAAGAGCTTTTCATGTTAAAAGAACGTAATTGAGAAAACTGGTCTGGGCACATAAGTGGAAAGATTTCATATATCCAGCCTAAACCTTCTTCATCCTACCAAACATGATAATTAATATTATTGTAATATTACTCATATATACCAAATATTGTAATATTATAATATTATAAGTAATTCAATCATCCTTTGACAATACACGAAACCCAAAAATCCAAAACTCCTTCGCTGCTGCTAGGGGGTGAGAGAGATCATGGAGAGGGCATCGTCGACGACGCTCTAGGGGACTTGGGATGACATTATCGTCCCCTTCCCTCACCTCATGGTATTCCTCTGTCTGGCCATGTTGGTGATGCTGTTCGTGTAGAAGGTGTACATGGCCATTGTCATCATCCTCGTCAAGCTCTTCAGGAAGCACCCTGAGTGGCAGTACATATGGGAGCCCATGCGCGA
>UESW01001778.1:0-136854 GCA_900491605.1 Calamus simplicifolius | reverse complement strand
TCTTAAAAGCATTGGCAAATCCTAAGCTAACGTGGATAGAATTTGTGAGATAACATTATAAAAGAACTTGAACTTACATTGGAGGTAGCTTTGAATCTTGGAATTATTAATGAAGAATGATCATTAAAACCAACCCCAAATAGCTAAGAAGAATGACTGATACAATTATGATAGATATGGTTACAACTTTGGATATGATAATTATTACTCTGTAAATTTGATTTTAAACTTGATCAAATTTTTATATAAAAGAAAAGTAATATCTGAAATGACTAATGGAAAAGTTGAGGTTTTCCTTACTTGCCAAATCTTTTGGAGCAATATGGAGTTTCTAAATATTGCTTTAACTTGAAAGGTGACACCATATTTCTTATTGCATAGGTTTCTGGCTAAATTCATCCAATATACAAATGCTTTCTCACATTATGATGTATATCAAGAATGTTGTTCTTTGATTATGAAACATGACGTTTTTTATGGTAACAATAGCAAAACATGCCATATCCTACTATTCATGCTGACTTTATGAACATATCTTTGCCCTTTATTTGCTTCTAGCTCTGACTAAATTATTTCCTTAAATTATCTTTAATCTTGATTCCTCTTCCCTGACCTCTAGAAGGTCATTCAAGCTTCATATCTTGCTTGGGACTAGATAATTTTTTTTTTCCAATCTATCTGTGGTACTTCATTACTCAATCCTCAAATAGATAACTTTTGTATTTCTTGTCTTTGTCCACTTATTTCTTGTTCTGCTTGGTTATTGATGGATCTACTTCAACATTCTTATTCCTAAAGCACTCATCTTACATGCATGGAACCCTTACTTTTGGATCATTGTAATCTTTAAAACATTGATGACTCAATAATGGCTTGCAAAATTTCATGAGAGGCGTGCAATTTTTTTTGTCTGGACCATCTGTTTTCTAAGGTTTCTGGAACAGTAGGGTCCTTGGACATGGCATGGAAAGATATTACATGGTTAGACACTCTTCTTTGAATGTCCTGTAGATATCCGCAAAAAAGATGCCGACACTTGGCACTTTTTGTTTGGAGCGTCATACAGGGGACTTTAGTTATGAAAATCATGTGGACACTTCAAAGAAAGTGTTCTTGTATTTTTGATATAAAGTTATCAAAGCATGTGAACACTTCAAGCAAAGTGCCTTTAGTGTTTTTAATACAAGTTATGGGGTTATTTGGTCACTTTAAGCAAAGCATCCTTAAATTTTTAATGTAGATTTGTCACAATTTGGTAGACACTTCAAGTGAACCATTATTATTTTTAAATATAAAGCTGATTATCAGTATAAGTATCTCAACACATCTTAAGTAATCTTAGATTCATCTATGAAGTAACCTAAACAACTCTTAAACTCATGGCCATTCTATTAATTTGTTTGTTAGACAACATATGTAGCTCTCCTTCCCCATTTCAGTTTCTCTTTTTTGGATAAGAATCAAAACACACACACACACACACACACACACCATACCATCATGCCTAAATTTTTGGCCTGCTGTGCCTAACACTTGAAGACACTTGGGCACTTGGCATTACTTCCAAGTATTTAACATAACACCGCATTCAGTGATCACAGAACGCCTATTGGCGGCCTCTACTTCAGCTACATTGCCTACTGGTTAGACATATCTTCTTCTGTGTTTCCAACTTTTTGGATCATGGATTCATGAGAGCAATAAGATAACTTGTCATCACTCATCCGGATTGGCCAAATTGCATGTAGCTTAAACAGATTGGATGTTGCTATACCTATTTTTAGTACTACTATTTAGATTCTATGTACATGCATGAATGCATGCTTTCATGCTTTCTTCCATCTTAATTCATGATAGGGTTTTTACATCTTGTTCTGTACATGCAGCCACATAGAGAAATAATGCGAGTGTCACAAGAATTGATCTCCAGTTCTCACAAGGTCATTCATCATCCTCATTTATTTTCTTTCTGCATTTTTCATTGTGAAAGTAATCAACAAATTAATCATATTAGATGTAAAAATGGCTTTTCTTTGTCTTCCTTTTGTGATGCCATCGAGTTGCTCTTGTTGTGTTCATATCTTCAAGTTGTTGTGTTGCATGTCTCTGCTCGTGGAAGCAAAGATCACTATATTATGTTTATACTGACTCAATTCTAACCGAATGAAATTATATTGTGTTCTCTGTTGGATTTGTTCTTTCTCTCCCTTCATTCAAACTTTGGTCATCAATATTTGTGCTTTACCTCCCCACTAGCGTTTTATGACAAAATAGTTATTGGATCATGAGATAAAACATATCGTTGAGTTGAAGATATTAGATAGTGTTATGAACTTTTAAGCCATTGGTAGCTATGTAGCATATGAAACATTATCTTTATTATAATTTATACTTCATTATGTAATTAATCATTTTCCTTG
The DNA here is from genome assembly GCA_900491605.1 of Calamus simplicifolius. Lineage (NCBI taxonomy): Eukaryota > Viridiplantae > Streptophyta > Magnoliopsida > Arecales > Arecaceae > Calamus > Calamus simplicifolius. The sequence goes on along the minus strand of UESW01001778.1, from coordinate 134,434 downwards.
CTGAATCGTCCCATTCTTTACATTTATTGCATATGCCAGCTTGTGTTAATATCACAGATTTAATTTCCTAGCCTTACTGGCAAATGCAGGGTGTATTATACTGTAACAGTAGGGTACTGGCATGAGGCCTGATATCAGCTTAAAACCTTGAATGCTATGGTTACCTTTTTGTTCACCTCATCTATTTGTTTTGAATAATCAATGTCTCAAATCTAACTAAAGTTACTTGAGTTGGTGGGGAAATCTGCTTTTTTGGGTTACATTCAAATCTTGGACATTCTAGGACAGATTCAATATACAGACCATAAACTTCACATAAAAAATCTTATGTTATTCTGTTAGGCATATTATAACTTCATTGAAAGTGAGCATTTTTTTTTTCTTTTTCTGATAGTGAGAAGAATAGTTGGTTTAGTTTTAGAATAACACCACACCCATGATCTTTCTCATATGTTTATTATCTATTTGAAGTTTAAGTTACGTCAGAAAGTTATACAAGTCTTGCTTAATTGATAAATGTAGTAAAATTGGTGAGGAAAAGAAGGGAGAGGGGATATGTGATAGGCTTAAGGCTTAGAAATTTTGATTTCTTTTTTTCATGCTCATGTAGTGGTGCTAATGCCTAACATTTGTCACTAGAAACATTTCAGTTCTTTAGTTATGAACATTGCATGTCAAGAAAATATATTAATTAAATGTTGTAAAATAAAAAGGGGAAAAAAGGATGTTCTAGGAATTAAAATTAGAAGATCAGAAAATCTTTAAACCTGCATCATTTCTCTGTATGACATTATTGGTGAAACCAAAATGATCCCAAATCATAAACTATGAAGTTCTTTATTTTCACCTGGAATATCAAACATGAAATGAGACTTTTTATCAGTATGGTGATCTTGCTGGTTGGATCAGAAGATTAACCCCTCTTTAGACTCTCCAAGCTAAAGTATTATTTGTGTCTTCTCTTCTTTTCTTTGGTAGCTGGTGTTGCATGAGTTTTTTTTAAAAAAAAAAATTAAAATGGTTGTGGGAATTGACAAATGAAATATTTTATCAAAGATCATTACTTTTCTAAGTTAATTTCACCATTTGCAGAAGAAATACACCTATGTCTAGCTCTTCAAATAATAATTGAGCCTTGTTCTATACTCTTATACATTACTCATTATATGTTTTGCATTAATACGAATGTCTATCCCAACCATGTGTTTGTATTCAAGAGTTTTGTTACAGGTATCATCTAGTTTAGCAATGAACATCAGTAGGTACCTTGTTTGCCAATTTCATTAGAGAGACCTAAGGATATAATCATGCTTTCGAACATAATAGTCCATGAGCAATCATTTGCTGCTGTTGTGGTGAAAAGACATCTTTTTAATTTGGGACAAAGAGGATAACTCTCAAGTTGAGTGGGTTGGTTGAAGTTGCAGACAGTTTGTGATACAACTCCATATATGGGAAGAGCAGAAGTGTTGGCATCCAGGTCAAGGTATGAAATTTTAATATGCCCTTTGGGAGAATACATGACAAAGTTACAAATCAAGAGTTCCACATCCTTTTTTATGGGACCCTCAGGTCTACTCAGAGTCTCATATTTTTAATATATATATATATATATATATATAAAAGATGATGAGTGCTGCAAAAAATAATCTTGCCATTTCATTTTAATGTAACCCTAGTTCATCATGTTATTATCAAAACATTGGTGCAATCCAAGGAAACTGACCAAGGATCATGCACAATACACAGAGTATAGACTTAAAGCTCTCATCTATTGGACTTATATTTACTCTTTAGAAGTAAAATCAACTATTATCAGTTATGTGGGAATCTTTCAAAATCAAATGCTAAAATAATTGAACGTGCTTCTCCATAATTTTCTTTATCTAAATTCTTTCAATTTAGTGTTTTTTATGCAATATTACATGTAACAGTAACTCATGATATGGCCAGATTTTTTAAGTTTTTTTTTAAACAACCTTCATCCATTATGCTTTTTCCACTTTAATATCTTCTTCTCGCTGAACATTATGATAAAAACTGGTGCGTGTACTTTGATCCAAACAAGTGCTATGTTTGGTCATGTAACACATGAAAAAAGTTTCTTGGCCTAGTATTCTAGCTTTACAAATTTGGTAGAGAGGGATTCTAAAAATCTTGATATCTTTTGGCAATTATCTGATTATATACATTGGAAGAAATGCAATTATTTTGTCTAACATAACTACTAAGAAAAACATGGGCTACCTATGTAATGTTATAAGAACCAAAAGAGTATTTCGTTTCATCAATAAATAGTGCGGCAACATTTATCCTTTGATCATTTGATCTAGTAGTCTTAATCTGAGGGTGTAATTTAGAAAACCAAAGAAACTATGCTGTCAATAATGAATTGCACAACTTATCAATATTTTGATATTCAGTTTATTTATGCTGACAGATAGAGGAGTCATGCTTGATGATATTATCGATTATGTTTAAGTTCTTGATGCTTCAACTATATCGTTGATGACCAAGGCTATGTTTCAAATTCCAAATTTTTAGCTCAACTTTTCTTCATAATCATATTTGATTAAGTTTGAACATACATTCTAGAAAGTTGTCCTAATGTTGATGAACATTGGATTAACGTTGCCTGACATGAGAAATGATGCAACCTCTGGCTTCTCTGAACAAAGTTTTTTAAGTATACGTGGTACAACTAGTCAAATTGTTCTCATCAGATTGTACTTTTTAAGATGGTGATTACATTAAAAAATGTATAAGACTGAGATCCAAGGTATCGCATGTGGCGAAAGGTGTCATGCTAACAAAATGATTATTTATTCCCATCCTGCTAAACATATGATAGTTGAAGCAGATCAAGAGTGTGCATGAATGAACATGGCTGTTTTCATCAATAATGCGAACTTTTGTGTTAACCTTCTCCTTGATGATCATTGCATTTGCCCTATAAGTAAAACTACAGCTTCTTGGAAGTTTAGCTATTTGACTTCAACATCAAACAGCAAACTATTGTCAGCCTGAATTGATTTTCCTACCAAACCTGCACCAACTATCTCAACAACTTCTAACTGCTTCATACCGACTCTCCTCGTGTTTCTACTGAGCTGTCCCAAACAAGTTTACATCTAGAGCCTTCTTTTATGCAACTGACCCCACCCATATTAAGTTGTTGATTAAAATGATTTGAACCCTAATGATTTAGATGATCACTAACATCACATAACTCTTTTGCAAGGGCCCAATTGAATGCAGAAGTCTAACTAACTCCACTAGTTACATCAGCAATCCACTGTCATTGCAGATGAAGTTGTGGATTGTATTCAGCAGTGTCCATAGAAAACCATTGATGATCTGTATAGAGTCTAGAATTTGCATTTTTCACCTGAAAAAAGGCTATCTCTCCTGAGAATGGTCGTCATCAATAATCAAGGCAAGCTTCTGAAAAATGATGAGGTCAAATGGCATAGCTCTGCAGAATAAATCTGATTCTCATCCTATTTAAGGTCAGTTTTATCTCTATTCATTGACTTGGGTGTCATCTAATTATCATTATTTTGGAAGTTGATGTGCCAGAGTTGCATATCATTCATATCTGAAGCTTATCTTAGGATTCTTATCTATAACGACTAGAGTTTCCTTCTAAAAAGCAAGTAAGTTTCCAATTATTGACTTGTTAAGTAGATTTACTTGTTTCAATTTTTTTGATCTTTAGTTCAGAAATTTTTTATTTACTAATTGACAGGTTCCAAGTGTGAACAGACTTGGGGTTGCTGGTGCTATGGCACAGGCAGTGACTGATAACCCCCTCGCATCAGTTGAGGTAATTGTTGAAGCATAACTACACAATATGCTTTCCTAGTGTGTGGCTTGTCTTTCTGCTTATCATTTGAGATGCGCCTGACATGTATATAAGTTATTGTGTGATATCTGTTTGCAGTAATGAATCTCATCTTCTACATAAGTTAATAACATGATTCATCTTTCTTTTGAATTTATGCATGGATAAGCAATCAATTGAACCTGTCACATATCATTTGAATCATCTGCTTGAAATCAAGGATTCCATTTTCAAGATTAATGTTTTCTGGTTATGATTACATGATTTATGGAAGGGGTAATGTTGTTGAACAATGGTATGATGGATAGGGTATGTGTATTATTATCAAGTTGAAGTTGGAGTATTCGATCATTTAAAAGGTTTCAATATAGGTTGCTCACCCTTATATATGATGGCATATGCAAAGGGTATCTCGGAACCTGTGCAACGAGTAGTCTGTTGGACCTCATTCTTAGTGTATGGCTTATATCTTATGTATGAATCTGGTGGCACATAATTTTATTAGCAGCCAATGTGGATATTTATGTCTTCCTGTGGGCGTGACATATGAGAACTAGAAATACATTCTGACCCACTGTCATCTGAACATGACTATATTTTGTGTTTGTTGTCCACAATTTTCTCTTTCTGCATGCAAATGGATCTGTAACCTTGCCTGTTAATCCTTTCTTCTGACACGAATTAAAGAAGCACACCATGCATCCTATCGAAGTTCTTTTATGTTCGACTCTTTCCTTTGTTTTCTTTGACCATGTGACCTCGTCTGATAATTTTTGCATGTGTTTATGAGCTTGCATGTGTACTTTAATAGTCAGCATGCATGGGATTCTTGCCAACCAGATATTGCAGTGTATGTTCTGTTTCTTATGCTCTCCATCATTTCTCTACCTCTAGGGGGAGTCCAGTGAGGGTGAAGGCAAGAAGCTGGTGTGGAAGAAGTCAAACAATGACATGGAACAGCAAGTAGTAAAGCTCATGGAAGAATTTGTTGGGGCAGCCATGCAGTTCCTCCAGTCCAAGGCCCTATGCGTGATGCCCATCTTCCTTGCCACCATGATCTACCAGTCTCACCACCAAAATGAAATCCCCGAAGTCAAGCTGGAGCCCAATGCCCCTTCGTAGGCTGAGCTCCTCATCTGCACGTGCCCATCAACGACTCCTGCATGTAGGCCCCATTTGTGTATACATTATCCCTCCATTCAGATCCTGCCAGCACTTCCTCGAACAGGGGCCAAAGATCTCCCATAGCGCTGGTTTCCTGTTTTACTTTATTCTTTTTCGTCAAAAGGCTATGTGATTGCAAAAGCGTGGCAAGTAAAAGGCTCTACTGAAATCTACATATGTTTTTTATAGGGAAGGCTGCCAAAGATCTTCCTGCTCTTGTTTTGTTTTTGTGGGGGACTCTGTTGCACTACCTGCACATTGTGGTGGGGAGGGGGCAGGCTCTTTCTTTTTGAGGTGGATGGTAGGACAGGTGTTAGGGAATTGCAATGGATGATTTCCTTTGATAGCTTAAATTATGTTATTGGAAATCAAAAGTAAGGCTGCAATGGATGATGATGTTGATAGATTTCATTATATGTTGTGGAAACATACAGGAAGACAGCAATGGTCGTGATGATAGCGGCGGTGTTAGGGGTGGTGATATTAGTTTTGTTTTTTTGGAGTGAGATAAGAAGGATGAGCCGAAGGATGGTTGGCATGCACTCTGCCTCTTTCTTTGGTTTGTACTTCATGTTGATCTCTTCCTTTTGGCCAATTGTCTAAAACCCAGTTATTCATCAGTTTTATTATGTTGGTACACTGGCAAGGTATATGATGGGAACTAGGTGCCCACTGCAGTTCCATTTGACTCTACTTTCTAGTTTGGTGTTTGGGGGATGTCTCAAGGTAGTCATAGCTTGACACATCCAGTGCATGTGGAGCCAGTCAGGATGGTCAGAGTACTCTTTATCACGATCTTTTAGAACATGGCACATGCAGTGCATGTGGATCCAGACAGGATGGACAGAGGACTCTATCATGATCTCAAACATGCAGAAGACTTTATGTGCTGGCCCCTTGTTGGATTTGGGAAAGATTGATAGCTAGAGCTTTAGCCTGAAATGTGGGAAGAGGAGTTTTTCAAAGGAAAGGGTCCAGTGATAAGGGTGCCATAATTGTTTATGGAATTGCATGGACACAAGATTAGGGATCTAAGCATGCCTCTTTGCATTAATTTGTCCTCTAGAAACTGAATCCTCTCGTGAGCAGTGAGTCTTATTGTTGTGAGGGAAGGAGATCTGAATTTAGTATTTATAGACTCCTTTTCATGAGTTCCCCATCAAAGAAGTCCAATTGTGCATGATAGGAACTTCTGCCTTATGGTCTTTAAAATTCATTGTTTGCCCAGTTATATTCTTATTCGGAGATTGTTGGTTTGTCGTGATTCATTGGTTGCATCAAATTAAATCGTTTTCATATTAAATTCTTTTTTAGATAAATTATATTCTTTCTTCACAAGTGTGCTCTTTTGTTTTCAGGGAAATTAGTAAAGGAAGAAAAAAAAAATTTCACCCTGCACATCATGCAGGTTATATACTAGTATGACATAATATAAAAAAAATGTTAGGTGCATAATATATATATGATCGAAAAGGCAATGATATAAGATATTTCACAAGATGGATTGAAGTGATCAGCAATAATGACTTATATTTCAAAGATGTGAGAATTGATTAGGGAGGATAAAATTAAACACATGTAAACCCACTTGTAATTTTAAGCTAGTTTAGATTGATCTTAAGTGGGTTTATACGATAAATGTGCCAACATAATTATGACATGAAATAATTATGTCTCTTGCATATTGATCTATTAACCTAAAAATGACCTTTTTAGGACTCATTTAGTTGATGAAATATTAATTGGGTCATGTTAAGTGGGTTGAGTCTTGTCTAATCATATTAAGAAGGTATGTCTATTAGTGTTGAGTGAATTATGTTATATCAATCCAATATGATTTATTTATTCAATAGGTTATACATGTCGTATTTATGTTTAGATTTTGATATGATTAATTAATCATGTTGTGCTTGTATTGATCCATATAGTGTTGTTTTCTTTAACTTCAACACGATAGAAACATAAATTGCCATTTCTAGAATTGAAAACATTTAAACCATATAACAATATTCATGACAATTTTCTCATGGCAAATCTTACAATATGTAATTATCTTGAGATAAGTAGAAGGGATAATATAATTTCTACATTACATTGATGATTCATGGCATAGTCCTTCCATTGGTATCTATAGTACAAAAACAATCTTGTGAGGTGCAACAAAATTATCTCCTATTAGGCTCCATTTTTTGGTGAAAAAAATTTCATAAAAAAGTTAAAAACATTTTCATTGTTCAATTTAGTAGGTAAATTATATTCCTCAGTTATCATTTATCAGTCAAATTGGAGAAAGATTTACCCATTCGACAAATGGCTAAATTAGTTTTCCAATTAGATAAAATATATTTTTTCTATTCTTTAAAATATATTTGCATTATTACGATTTTTTCTTTTTCTTTCCCCCCTTCGATCACCACGATGAGACATTTACCTACCTTTTACTCTCGATACATTTTTTAAAAAAATTTAAAACTTATTTTTAGATAATAATTTTAATAAAAATAATAAATTTTAGCAAAAAATTTGATATAATATTTCATTCGACAATGGAGAGATCAATCAGAGGTTGTTGCTGGTAATAGAGATTTAGGTGAGCAACATAGGAAAAATATGGACAGATTAATTAGAGCACCAAAAATAATATTTTGAAAGGAATGATATAAGGGGAAAATATAAAAGCAAAGATGATGGAGATTGTAAATGGGGGAGAAAAGAAAGGTGTGAAGACATACGTACGGATTACGAAATCCATCGCTTTCAAATAGATGTCAATTGAGCAACAACTTTAACTGCACCATGCCTTTATGTAGGCCTTTATTTTTAGGTTGGGCTGATTAACAGCTCTTACGATTGGTTTTATAAAATGTGTTAGAACCCAACTAGTTTTAAACCTAAAAATATATGTTAGTACTAGCCATCAACCTTGCCCCCTCCCCAATTAATAAAGAATATAAAATATAACCATTGAGGTTTCAATGTAGCTCTAATGGTTATATGAAGATATGACCATGGAGCTGTCAAAACCTGTCAGATTGACCATCTAGCCTAGATAGAGAATAGGTGGATGAAAGTTTTCTAGGGTTTTTATAACCCTGATCGACCATTTTAAGATGTGATGGGCTGCACATGCCTGGTTTTGGATTTTTAAGTTAATTTCATATTAATTATAATCCAAAACCTAGTCTAGCCCTTGTTTTATGATTATTGAACCTTATGAACTCAAGATCCTACCCAATTTTATATATGGTCCTAAGAAAAAAAATCAATTAATCTTCATTCCTTCAAATTTGACACAATGAATAAATCTTCAAAAATTTGTTGTATCACTTTTGACACGTGCTAGGGTGAGGCTTGAGCTCTCATAAGATCAAGTGTGTTCTGAATGAAAGCACACTTATCTAAGTCATCATAACTCAAGAATGCTATTGGTAACTTATTCAATATCTTATTATCATCAAAACATGGATTATTAAATCTTAAGGTTCAACAAAGTCAACATAATTAATTCACCTTCAATATCTATATATACATCACCAAGAGCCTCAAAAAGGCCGATGACTGCAAGACTCTTCTTATTCTCTCATCTACTTTCTTTTCTCTTCCTTCAAATTCAAAAAGACTAACTTGATTGACGAAGGAACCTCCGAGGGAGAGACCTCGAAACTTCTAACAAGTTTTGAATGTGATTGCATGCTGATTTCTTCATCGTCAAGGAATTTTTTGGAGCAAAGGCTGAGTTCAAAATTTTATCACAAAATAAATTTTATCCATTGATTTGGTAAGCCAAAAATTAGCATCAATAATTAATATTATATTATAATATATCATTAGAGAGTATAATATTGCTATTTTAATATAATTATAACAATATTATGAAATTATAACGTAATATGATATAATATTATTGCATCGATATATCATACTATGACATTATATACTATTATATAATAATATAGCATTATTGTAATATAATTATAATGTAGTATTTGTATTATTATATAATAATTACATTTTATATATTAAAAATTATAATATATTATTATTATATTAAAATTATTATATAATATAATATTATTATATTAGCATATCATATTATAATGTTGTATAGCATTATAATATTTTTATAATATTTATGTTACACTACAAAGTTATATTATAGTTATAATATTTCATACAATATTTACCATATTATATGAATTATATCATATTAAACTCAACTCAACTCAACTTATCTAAGCCTTTTTCCAACTACATAGGGTCAGCTACATGAATCTGCTTCCTCCACTTTACTTTATTCAAGACTAAGTCCGACACTTAAATTACAAATAGTTATATCTTTCTTAATTATTTTTGTCCATATTAGTTTAAGTCTATCTCTACCTCTATCATTATCATGAACGGTTAAAAGATCACTCTTTCTCAATGAAGCATATAAAAGTCTTCGTTATATATCCAAATCATCGTAATCAGTTTTTTCTTATTTTATCTTCAATTGGAGCTACTTCTATCATTTCTTGTATATATTTATTTCTAATTTCATCTTTTAAAGTTTTACCACATATCTATCTTAACATGCATATATAAATATATCATATTATATTATAAAAATAATTAAATATAATATCATATGGTATAATATACTATTATTATTTATAATATTAAATTAGCATACTTCAAAATTATGAGCTAACTCTCGTAGGTTAGCTTATGGTCAATTTGACTGCAAGTTAACTTATATTTATATCTCACTTTCAATCTAAGTGCACTCGAACTTAAAATAAGATGCAATTAAATCACGGTATCCTAAATAGGTGGAATAAGATGCACTATTTGCAAATAATCCTTAAGTGCATCGACCAAGCTCATGATGCATTGTGCATCGTTTAAATTCAACTTATCTGATTTTGTATCTTCCAACGTGAAACTAAATGTTTTAATTAACAAGCTCAAATACAAAGTCTTAATGGTTGAACTTTTTAACCAAAAATCAGAAAATTAATTGAAAATTATCTAAAATTAAATATCATGAAACAATAACAAAATTGAAATGAACTATATCTAACAAAAGTGGAAAAAAAATCTTACTATGATAATGGATGAGAAAACTAAAGACCCTACAACACATTTGATAAATGAAAGCGGATGAACTTCTCTACAATTTAGAGAGGGAAAGTATATAACTTTGGAATTTGATTCTGTATATCAAGCGAGAAGGAAAAGTCAATGATCTTTCTTGCATGTTTCAAAAAGAAAGAAAAAAAGGAAAAAATATACTTTTGGTTCTTAAATTTTTATTTAAAATTTATTTTAATTCTCAAACTTTTAGTTGGTATAGTTTAGTTTCTAATGGCATTTCTAATGTGCTATCATATGAAATCGATTAAAATTTATTAAATAGTCAACATATCATTTGATGTGAATATATAGGTTATGATAGTTCACTATTTGCATTAGGATGGTACATTAGCTATTCTGTTACATTACATGCTAACTATTCCATCAATTTTATGTAACATTCTTCAAATGTATAATGATAAAATATAAAATTAAAAGTTTAAGGGCCAAAATAATTTTTAAGTAAAGGTTTGAGGACCTAAAGTATAAAATTGTTAAAAGTTATTACTTTAGCGCCATGCTATGGTGAGAAGGCTAAGAGGCAAGAAGAAAATTTTATTGCTAGCATGCTTTTTTTTCTTTTTTGGTTGGGCAAGGGGAGGCTGTGCCAGGCTCATATCAAGACCATGCAATGCAATCACGTATTGTATCTAAGGTTGCGATGATCATTCACCTATTTCATTTGTGGGATTTTTTAATCCATCATATGTTTTTCTAGGATGAGAACATGTTCAAAATGGATGTCCAATGGAAGCCCATGTTTGCACGGAAATTTCTTTGAGGGAGTCCATCACCTATTTAAATTTTTAGTGCCTTAGCTGGGATTGGAGTGAGCAGCGGAAGAACATTTGGATATTTTTGATAGCTTAGCAGTGAGAAATCCTATGAGATTTTTCTTTTTTTTTTAGATTAATATGCACGAAAATTAAAAGCATGATGTGGCTTCATGATTGGTTTTTATTTTATTTTATTTTTAATTTTTTTTGTTGGATTCTAAGATTTTCTAGGAACTTGGCTACGATTAGGGGTGCAACTTGGGCCGGGTTCAACCCGAACCTGGCTCGCCGAACCCGATTTGGGACAATGCTTGAATTCATGTTTGCCCAACCCAACCCGAAAGATCCGAGTTTAACCTGGACTGATTTGCAATTGACCCGGGTTCGGGTTGACCGCAACTCGAACTCGAGATAACCTGAACCCGAAGCGAGGCATCGATGGCTGGGCTCAGTGGCTTCGTTGAAGGCAAGGACTACTGAGGGAGAGGAAGAGGAGAATGGTAGCCCTCGCCGCTGTCCTCCTCACCTTCGCCCTCTACTTCCTCTGGCCCTCCGATCCCGAGCTCCACGTTGCTTGCCTCCACCTCGACCGCATCCGCGTCTCCTCCCGGCGGCCCAGCCCCTCCATCGACATCTTCCTTGGCGTCAAGCTTTGGGTTCAGAACCCGAACTTCTTTGACCTCGATTATCGCTCACTCGCGGTCTTATCGGGTACCGCGAGCAGCGGCTCGGGATCGTGACCTCCGACCGCGAGCAGGTGAGGGCAAGGGGGTATCGTACATCGACGTCGTTCTTCGGCTCGAGAGGATCCAGGTCATCGATGATGCCTCTTATCTGCTCAACGATGTCGACAGGGGTTCCATACTACTGGATACGGTCACCGAGATGCCGGGCAAGCTACGGGTCTTCTCCTGTAAATTTCTCATTCAGGTTTGACTAATAAAATTCTCTTCTTTATTTATTCCTCCACAATCATCCATGCCTTGCTCTTTATCTGGATTGAATGCATTATTAATATTCTGTTACAAAACCCCCTTTTTTTGGAGTCGATTTGAGTGTAATGCGTCTATTTTGAACTTATTTGTCATGGTTGTTGCAAGATGTAGCAGGTTCTCAATAGAGTAGAGGACCACCTTCTATTCCCTTATATGAAGAAGATGAGTTATTATGAATACTTATTGATCAACCAGTGTAGGATAAACTCATAAAACAGGGCAAAATGTAAAGGAAATAGTCCTTATTGATCAAATTTATAGGCTGGGACTTTGATGGAAAGGTTTGAGAGTTTGCATTCCTTGCAGGTCTTTAATGTAAACGAAGGATATTTTTTATTTCATGTATTGATTTAGCATCCATGAATGTATCTTTTCCTGCTAGCAAAACTAAGATTAATTGTATTTAGCATGATATATTTGTAGTATATTGGGTGTATGCAGGATTTGAGCTCAGATTATCCCAGTGACTTTACCAACTATACTAATTCACACCCTGAAAATCCAAGTTTCTAGGAATAAGTATCAAAAACTCCATTTGAATTTTAATCTGGTTTGGCTAAATGAGGCATCACTCTAACAATTTTTTCAGAACCATGTTTGAGTTTTAAAGTTTTGTTAGGAATTATATTTGTGCAATGTTAAACTTGTTTGTTTCAGATTGTCTTTTTTTTTTTCTCATCAACCCGAATTCCAACCCAAAACTCAACCCGAACCCAATTTTCAAAAATAGGGTTAGGGTTGAGGTTTTACAAATAGGGTTAGGGTTAGGGTTGACATTTTGCAAGTAGTGTTAGGGTTAGGGTTGAGGAAAACCCGAGTTTCATGAGCCCGAGTTGCACCTCTAGCTACGATATATGGATATAGTGGTTGAATAGGGTACATCTTAAACTTAAGATGGGATGAGCTTCAACTTGAAAAAAAGCATCCAAAGTGAACATAAGTCAACTTAGTTTAGCAACTGTTGAGCTCGACATAGCCTAATCCGTCATGGCTTGAGCAAGATAAATTCAATGATTCTTGCATTCATCTGTAACAAATGACAGCCCTATTATATATATATTGTGACTTCCATTGTTGCACATATATTTTGGTTGAGCAACTATTAAGCTCAATATAGACTGATCCACCATGGCTCGAGATAAATGTATGCATTCTTGTATTCATCAAATTAAGATTTTTGTCACTTTTGTTGTTGTAAAAAATAAAAAATATTTTGGTTTAAACTTTTGAGCTTGATGTAGCTGATCTGTCATGGCTTGTACGTGCAAGATAAATGCATGCAATCTTGGATTCATTCGTAACAAACAACATCACTCTTCACATCATATCAAAATAAGATTTTTGTTACTCTTATTGTCCTACATTCTTTTGGTTTTACTGTAGATGAAAAATCAGGAACGTCCATGTAAGATGGACTATTTGGGTTCCAATTTTGGGCTACAGTCTTGGCTTGCCATTGTATTTCTTGGACCAGCCTAAACAAAATTAAGAAATATGGGCCTAAAAATATTGGATTATATATATACACACACACACACGTATGTATGTATATGTAATACTTCAAAAATAATTTTATATTTAATAGAAAATAAAAGTGTAATGTATTTATAATTTAGGTTCACCTGCTGCTAATTAACTTTCATTCGAGTTTATGAGTCATATGATTTTGATGTGTTAACATGTTAATTATTGGATTAGCAAGTGGGCTTGAAGCATTATAAATGGTATTAGATTGTCAATTTGAGTGTGAAAGTTAGTGAAGATAAGAAAAAGATTACTCATGTGATAGTGATAGAGTTTCCCATAATATAAAGCTATCTTTATAGCATTAAGATGTGGCTCGAAATAGGTTCTGGCTAGTTTTTGGCATAAATTTTGGTTAGCTTGTGGCAGATGATAAGAATATTGCATTATAAGAGAAAAGATTGTAATGTTTCAAAAATAATTTTGCATTAGATGAAAAAGAAGAAATTATGTGCCTATAATTTAAATTTATTTATTATTAATTAATTTTTAAAATTTTTAAGCTGCCTTATTATGGCTCATTTTCTTGCTTTGCACAGGCTATTTTTATCATAGTATTTTTTTTTCTAGATGGAGGAGCAAATTTGATTGCAACTTTTTTACCATCAAATCACATCAAGTTATTGACTTGAGAAAGAAAAAGTTAAAATATTTTGGTTGCCGTAAAACCAAGGGTTGGCTCAGTGCACATGGATTGCGGCCTAAGGCATCAGAAAGAAAGAGACTCGATGAATCATGATATGACTTGGAGCAAGCTTAATTAGGCTTTGGACCACCCTTTATAGCTTTCTGCGTACAATTATCTTGCAAGATGTGGTTTGGATTCTTTATCCTTGTGAAATAGTGACCACTAAATAGTGATAAGAAGATACCAGGTTGCTGGAAGTGAGAAAAGGATGCCGCTAGAAAGATTGGAAGGATGTGTTGTGGACTGGATGAAGTCTTCTTGATTTCGACAGCAGAACACAGGGACCATTTCACATCAACATCTAAAAACAAGAGCTTCTCTGGTATCAGTATTAGCCTGTCACTTCTTATCCTCCTCGCGCCAAAGGATTCCAACTTTTCTTGAAAGTGCCTACATCTGTCATTTGGTCGTTTTCCTTTTCAATGGCTAGTTGGAGAAGTCAGTCATAGAATTTAGCTTGATCAAAACCTTGAATAAAGCTATAGCCAAAAGTTACCTAGGCTTTGTTTGGTTTGTGATCTAGAAAATTATTTTTAAAAATATAATTATATTCAAAAATCTGAGTTGTATTCTTTTGATTTTTAGTATTCGAGAATATATTTGGTTTGGTATTTTTGAAAACTATTTTTTCGGAGAAAGGCAATAATGAATCACGTGAAGAAAGGTCGTGGGAAGAAGAAAGAAGGAAGAAGGTGAATCCGTGAGTTTTGGTGTTTTAAGGAAGGAATGATAAAATTTAGAAAACGCCTGAGAGAATTCGAAGAAAATGTTGCTTCGATGTTTTTCAGATTCATTTAGGTTTTTAGAATCATTTCGAAAAAGTATTTTCGAAAACGATTCAACCAAACACGTTTGGATTGAATTTTTTATTTTTAAAAATAAAAAATTTAACCCAAATCTGTGCCAAACGGGCAAAGGTATGCCGTAATTACATTCGCATCTTCTCTTAATTTAGAACAAATAAGTTATAAATGATGTTACACAAGGATAATACTAAATTTAAATTCAAAATCATTCTTTTACATCCATCTTTTCTAAGGCATGGGATAATTACATTTGAATTTTCTTTTAATTCTAATTTAATGAAACTAAGTTTAGCATGCATGTGCTACTATGCTATTATATAAAATTTAATATAATTTTTTGAATTAAGTGGGGATACACACGTAATTTATGATATATCTTAAGAAAGACGAATGTAACGTGTAAAATTTAGATGGACATATAGTGTAATTGTGCATCTTAAATTAATATTATAAATTTTACCTTTAATATAGAGGAGGTGTCTATAATTTTTGGTGTCAAGAATGTCATTATAATTACGCTTGAAGGAAGTAGACGTAGTTTATACTTTCTTTTGTGATGGCCATTATGCAACCGTTATTTTGTTACAGTACAACTGTTATAGTAACAGAAATGTAGCTAAATAATATGTAATATTTCTGCTGTTTATTAAAAATATAATATTATTTGAATTCTAATCTTCATAAATGTTTGAAATATTAACGTACATTATTTTTTATCAATTAGTAGTTGTCATAACATCTATTATTTTATTACCAGCTAAATTCACACTACAAAAAAAAAAAGACATAATTGCCGGCGTTGGATATGCGCCGTAACTATCCCAAAAATGTTGCTAATTAATTTGCGGCGGTTTTCTACCGGCGCAACCGTCCGCCGTTACTGGAGGGTCACTATTTCCCATGTTCCGGCATTTGCACAACCGTGGGTATTGATAAATCTCATTACCAGTATTTATATTAATTTAGTGGCATTTCATGAAACGTGGCCACAGCATTTCTCAAAATGCTGCCACTTTATCATTGTCATTACCTGGCATATACTAAACTCCACTGCTACAACATTGCCAACTCATAATATAAACTAGCGGCCTTTATTTAAATGCCGCTAATAGTACATTGGCGATGTCACGTTAAATTTTTAACTATATTTTTTTGACCGCCGCTACTTTTTAAAATAGCGGCCTTACTATAAACGCCGCTACTAATAATTTGCGGAGCATCATATAAATTGGTGGCATTTATTAAATGCCATTAATAGTACATTGGTACCTTAAATAATTTAATGATATTTATCTAAACGTCGCCAATGTCTAATTTAATGATGATTAACTAAACTCCACCACTATAACTCATAATACAATTTGGCAGCATTTATTTAAATGCCACTAACAATATTTTGATGAATTTATTAATGGCATTTATCTAAATGACGGTATTCTTAAAATAGCGACGTTAACATAAACGTTGTCACCATGAGTTTATTTGTTTGTTTTTTTGCATTGCGGCTGCCACTAATTTGTTGCCAGCATATTTTTTAAAATTAACAACATTAATATAAAAACCGCAATAAATATATTACTGGCACATTGCATTAATTAACGGTATTTACAAGCACACCAATAATATGATATCCCACAAAAAAAAAAAAATAATATACAATTAATAATAGATATGATATAATGGGTCATTATTCATATAATAAAAAAAATTACAAATCAAAGCACATTAATATATATATGTTCTTCATGAATAATTCTTCGTCTTCACATTGTGTTTGTCATTAGCTTTAAGGCAATTTCTTTCATTCTTCGTCTTCACATTACATGTGTTTGTCATTAGCTTTAAGACCATTTCTTTCATGGTACTTCTTTCTTCATATTTATCCAATAGTTTTTGGAAAATGTTATGCAATCGTTGAGCCTGAAAAAGATTAGAGATTAAAAATGTAAACTATTTTGTAAATGCATGTTGAAGCAGTGGAGGCTTGTTTTCTAGCAAGTCTTTTGTTGCTCCTTGCGGTGGCATCGTGGCCCAACTGCAGCAAGCGTTTGGAGAACAATGCTTTGTTCTTCTTGCTTTAAACAGAGGCTGCATACTTCCGAGAGGGAAATTTAAATGGAATGAAAATTATATATAATGCGTTGGAAGAGGGAATTTTTAAATTACATGAAAATTTTGAGGCATTAGTTTTATATATGCGTTGCGTTTGAGGGAAATTAATTAAGGACCCACGCGAGCATTGCGTGCGTGTGGGATGTAGTAGGCTGAACCTGACGCTCGAGCGTTACGCGAACGCATGACCCGGAGTTCGCTAAATTGAAAGAATTTGCGGTTTCCCTGTTTGTTTGATCTTTGCTTTCTTTTTCTTGGCCTGGAAGGAGGATTATAATATAAAATATAATATATATAACAATATTAGTAACAATTAAGGGATCATCAGGACATGCCAAAATTATGGGAAATTTAAAATAGTCCTATGATGATAAGTTTTTATTTAACATATATAATTTTATAAATATAGAACATGGTCCTCTCAAAATATAATATATTTATGATTCTCATATACTTTTTAAAATTTTAGCCAATTAAATATATTTAAAAATATCTCTCTCATTTTTTTTTCTTTTCCTTATATAGGTATTAAATTTCTATATAATATATATATATATTTAAGGATGTGATCTCATCAAAATTAAATCAAAATCAATAGTGTGTTACACCCCTTCCGCTTTTGACATGCACATACTCTTTCATATCTTACCAACGCTAGCTGCCACATAAAACATGTGAACCGGGCAGTTAATAGAGTGATGCCGAATAAAAAAAAAGGCTTCCCTTAGAAATAAATTGCAATTATATTCGAATTATATATCATATAGTATCCAAAAGATATATTCCATAAATATTCCTTGACACGAAGGAAATTAAATAACCCTTAACTACTATGTTATAGCTGTCAAAATATACTTTGGATTGTCTTTCCATATTCGATTATGCCTATAAAAGCAGCTCCTGGAAGAATTGATGCAATATACGAAAGATGTGATGCAATATATAGAAGTTTGTTTTATGTTGAATTGCGAAACTACATTAATGAGTTAAAAAAAAAATTAATATGCATACATTTAACCGGCACTCAAAGCATTTTCCATTTTTAATTTCTTCTATTCTCTTATTGAATGTTATAAATTCGCTTCGTTGCCATACCTCTATCGGTTATATATAAAGAAAGTCCTCAAAACTTAGAAACGTTCAAAAGAAATATTCCATAAAGTCTTCGGCCTATGATGAAGGCTTTTACATGGGTTTAGTGCATGCAGGATTCGGTGACAGCGGATACCCCACTTTTTCCGCGGATGCGCTCTCCCGATCCCTTTCAGAGTAAACGGTTTTTGTTTTACCATAATTAATATTATTATAATATTACCCATATATACCATACATTGTAATATTATAATATTATAAATAATCCCATTATCTTTTTGTCAATGCACCAAAAGCCATTCCAAAATCCAAAACTCGTTTGCTATTGCTAGGGACTGAGAGATGACACCGTCTACTACGCTCAACGGGCCTCGGGACGACAATATCATCCCCTTGCTTTACCTCACCGTGTTCCTCTGCGTCGCCATGTCGGTGATGCTGTTCGGGAGAAGGTGTACATAGCTATTCAGGAAGTGCTCCGGGAAGCATCCCGAGAGACAGTACATATGGGAGCCCATGCGCGAAAAAGATGAGATCGTCGTCCAGATCCCGTGTTCAACAAAAAAGAGGTCCATCTCTCCCTCCCCTCTTTCTTCGTTATCGCTATTCTCTCCCTCTGTTTGATTGATTAATGAGAGAAGAATTTTTGACGTTGAGATTATGATAATGTACAGGTACATCAGCTATCCATCGGAGCTGCATGTCGGGTATCGTGGACGTCGGATCGGATAATAATCGATTCTACTGACCCTGTTATTAAGGTAACCAAATTCCACTCTATTAAATTAGTTATTAAATTCTAGTTTGCGTTTGAATTCCACTCTATTAAATTAGTTCCTTTACACGTTTCGTAGGAGCGCAACAAAGAGGAAGAGGTGATGGAAGATCAAAACGAAAGGAATCAAGAGGAAGAGATAAGGACAACTGAAGAGAAGGAAGATGAAAATGAAAGGAATCAAGAGGAAGAGATAAGGACAACTGAAGAGAAGGAAAGACGGAAACGAGGAGGAGATCCGTTGAAGAAAGAAAGTCACAGGCTAAAAGGAGAAAAGAAGGGCCAAAGAGGGAAGGAGGGAGTAAGGTAGAAGCAACTAAGGATGAGAAGATAAGGGACAGAAACAAGAAGAGACTACTGGGAAGGTACGGTAGAGGTAAACGAAGATGAGAAACAGGGTAGAGAAGAAAAAAGCAGAGATGGTGAGCGTTGGGGAAGTTTCTGAAGAGAAGGGAAGATGGAAACGAGGAGGAGATATGCTAGGAGAAAGAAAGTCACAGGCAAAAAGGAGAAAAAAAGCAGAGGTAAATCAGGATGATGAAAAAAAAGCAGAGGTAAATCAGGATGACGAAGGAAAAACAATAGGAAACAACAATGCCGTTGGGTGAGGAGCTGCGTGGCCATGGGCTGCGCAGCAATATTCACGAGTGCATTGATTTACCTCTGGGCAGCAAATATCCCGGAGAGGAGACGGTTTACCTTGTCCCAACCTGAGTTCTTTTTTAGACTTCCATTTTTGTTGTTTTTTTAAAAACATCTATATAGATTCAAGTAATTTTTTTGTAGAAAAGGATTAACAGTTGCTATGGATGTTTTTTTGACATCACACTGAAACTGAAACTTTTTTCATCAGCAATAAGAGACTTCCTACAAACTTCATCTACTAGCATTATTCTCTTAATATATGATTTATATGAGTTTTGGTCGTATCAATAATGGAATCCGATGGCTATAATTTTGTACGTCCAAATATGTGAGCTCAGCTTGTAAGCGTCTCTGTGTATGAAAGAGATTTTATAACACAATATATGGTAGCAGTCTAGTATGCATGACCCACCGAGTCACCATCAGTCAAAGTAACATGCAATACTACAGGAAACATATATATGATGCACCCATCTCATCGCTCCCTCCCCATATCAAAATTGAGAACTTATCTGAAATTGATTGGCATAACTTCATCCACCTTATTAATTTCATCATGTTGGCATCCCTTGATCTTTATGAAAAATGACTCAGACGGTAATGTATTTGATGGGATTAAGATGGTGTTTGAATTATCTGTTGGACAGTTTTAAATGACTGTTGGTAGTTTTTAGCGTACAAATACGTTGGCCAATAATTCAGCCAATGGATAATGATCTAATAAATAGAGATGGAATAGATGGAAAAACTTTTGAAAATTTATTGAGTTCAGAGTTGAGGACGGAAATAAAAGACTCTGATCTTCATCACTGAAAACCTTTGTTCCTAGCTGCTCATCCTCATACTCATCTTTGAAGCTTGATCATTTTCTCTGAATGATAATGGATGCAATTATAGAAATATGGGCCTCACAATATTATGCTTTAAATATTGAATTTAGAGCCTTAAATTTCGATTTTTTTTGTGTGTTCTAAATGTCCATTGATTTATAATAGATTTTAAGTTTCAAATATATTTTTGTTTTACAATAGAACTGGGAGGATGAGGATTGAAATTCCTTGGAATGAGATCTCACGAAATTATATTTATTAAAATAATTTAAATTTTACCATCTTTCACATTTTGAAGAGCATTATTATAGAGTATCTGCTTCTTTGTTGAATGTGCTCACCTCAACCTCTCTCTCCACTGTTTGTTGAAATGCATCTGAATTGTTTTGGAATCTTGAGATTGCAACCATTCATTATTTTTTTTGTGTGAGTTACACGTTCATAGTGCTAGCGTTGCAAATGGAAAATCTTGCTCTTTAATACGTGATAAATTCCTAAGGTTTCTGTTTTGATAATAACAGCATCCATCTTGGCAGAGCACAGAACTTGTATGCATTCGTGGTCTGTACTGTGCTCTGGATAACCAGTTATGGTGCGGTGAACCACATGGTTTCTATGTCACCTAAGTTCTTTTTACTGATACTAATTCATGCTATTGGCCAATTAGTATTGTTAAATTAAAAGGCAGCAAGCAAGATTTTTGATGCAAACTAGCTCATGAGATATGAAATTCATGTAGTACTTATGTTTAATGGGATTTTTGTTTAGATTCTGATCATTCATAGACACATGGATCTGTCATGTTATGCATCGCCCGTGGTTTCTTTTAACAAATTAAAACTGGTCCTATAGTGTGAGCTTTCTTTTGTGGCCTCAATCTGATCATGTCTTCCTTTTTTTTTTTTTTTTCTTCTTAAATATTTTTTTTCTACCTTTACTAAAACGCTTTACATAATTTGAGGAATCCAGCATCTTGTTTGGTGATTGGCGGCAGCCCCTCTTAAGTTTCATGGATAGCATTTTTCAAATTTTTCTATGTTTGGTGGTTTCAGTGGTCCAAAGGACATGGAGAGCTTGTATGCGACCACTGAAGAATCCTGTGCAAGGTTGCAGGAACTGAGACCAAGGTTATATAGCCTTTCATGTACTTGCTTATTCCACTGAAGGAATAATTTGTTATAGTAGCATTTGTAATTGATAAAAAACAATGTACGTTAACAATATTTCAGACATTTATGAAGATTAGAATTTAAAAACTATTATATTTTTAATAAACAGCAGAAATATTACATATTATTTAGCTACCATTTCTGCTACTATAACAGTTGTACTGTAACAAAATAACGGTTGGATAATGGCCATCACAAAAGAAAGTATAAACTACGTCTACTTCCTTCAAGCATAATTATAATGACGTTCTTGACTCAAAAATTATAGACACCTCCTCTATATTGAAGGTAAAATTTATAATATTAATTTAAGATGCACAATTACACTATATGTCCATCTAAATTTTACAAGTTACATTCGTCTTTCTTAAGATATAAATTATATGGTGCGGGGCAAGCATCCGGTGGAGGTCCGGCCGGCCGTGCCATCGGCACGAATCTTGCCACGGGAGAAGACGGGAGAAAAAAAGAGAGATTGAGAGAGGGAGAGGGGGAGGAGCTCGGCCGCGGCGGCGGCCGGCTCCGGGCCGATGGATGGCGCCGGGACCCTTCGGAAAGTGGCCGGCGGTGGCCCTGACCGCCGGCACATGCTTCCCCTGTTTCGGACAAAACAGGGGAGGCGGGGGAGAAAGGGGGGCGGGCCCTGTTGGGCCGTTCTCCTTTTGGGCCCTGCTGGGCCAGCTCATGAGCAATTTTTGGGCCATGATTTGGACCCCGTATTGGGCCAAAATGAAAAAAATAAAAATATACCCTGATCAGTGTTGATTCTAGTTTCTGGAAGTATTTTTATTTTCCCATTCGGGCTTATATATTAGGAGATATTCAAGCCCCAAGTTGGCCCCGGAATTAAACTAGGTAGAGTTAAAAGGCTATTTTGATATGCTATTTTTGAGGACTAAACATTTAGAAATTGATGCTGTAGGTACCCAGGTGCTTAAATAGCCGAATTACATTTTGGATTAGCGCCAGAAGGTAAGTAAGTCATTTATTATAATTTTCATAAATTATTAAAATATGAAAATCATGTATTTAAATGTTATATCGGTATATATTGCATTATTTGAAAAATGAGAAAATGGATTGGTACTCTTATTTGCAAATGAGCATTTATTATGATTAGTTTATTATTTATTATATTTTACAAATAATTGGATATCAATGTGGACAACTGATCAATTGGCATGATCTTTGACATTGCTAAAGGTTTTATAATTATACATGTGTATTTGACATGTTTAAATCACTGTAATTATGAAAGTATATGAATTACATTTTTGCAATAATACATGCTATTTGGCAAATAATACTTTGTGTATATGATAATATGTCCCACCACGTCCGTTATGATATGATATGATGTGATATGTTGCATGACTCACTTGGCACTGGGACCCAACTCCATAGGGAGTATATGGAGCACACACACTCAGGTGGTGTGCTGTGATAGGATATGGCAATATTATGCCATATGGCACTAGGACCCATCTCCATAAGGGGGTATATGGAGGACACATTTTAGGGTGTGCTATAGTATGATATGATATGATGTGAGTTCATGACGCTGGTTNCACTGAGCCAACCCTCGGTTTTCGGTCAATATCTCAAGTCTTTAGCTAACCCATTTAGTTATATGTACAGAATGATGAATAGTCCCTTAAATTATAATCTAATGGAGCACCATTGCATTAGCCCTAGTAGAAATTTGTTTTCATGGAGATAAAATAACAGGGTTATAATGAACATATAATATCAAGGCTCATGAATGTTCTAATGAACATTCTTATTATACAAAAACATGGCCATCAACAGTGTTTACCATTGGTCATCACTAAGCAGACATGATACATTAATATTTCAGTATTTTTCTTAACAAAATTGCTTATGGTATTCTGCATCTTTTTTCTCTCAGTTGGCCCCTGGCTCTTCTTGGAAAGTTCATTCCCGTCCCTCGGGTTCCTTTCAGGGACTATATTTTTAGATATCGGAGGAACTGATGCCAAGGTGCTGTTTCATGCTTCATATATATATGGTGGGTGACGTATCATAATTTAATTTATTGTCAAACAAATCAAGACCACACACAGCATATCTTTTTCATAATAAAGAGTGCACTTAGGCTTATGCATGTTTCTTCATCTTGCAGATCAAAGGGCAGAGAGGCGGCAGTGAGATAACCAGATTTGGCGTGCACCTCTTGAATATTGAGGATATTTGCTAAAATGCCTAGTTGCCACATTCTTGCATCATATGCTAAACAGTGTATAATTAATAGCTTTGTTTATAATATGTGCATTGATTGAACATTTGGTTCTATTTCGCTCTTAACCAAGTAAGAATTTTTTTTATACGGTATGATCTAATTAATTAATATATCGCAAGGTCTAATATTTGTAGCAAACAATATTTTGTTGCCTGCACAGAAGCTAGTCACAGATTTCCCGTCCATTCTCAGATTTGGGTATCATTTTTTTTTTTTTTTTTCTCTTTGGTGAAATTGCAGTGCTTGCTTGGCAGTTTCTACTCAGCAGCAGTAGTATGTCTTCCTCTTTTTTTGCCTTGCGCCTTAAAACCTGACAGCTTTCTCATGTTTTCGTTAAAAATTCTTGTTTAAGAGAATTGTTGAAGAGCTTCCTCCAAGTAGAGGTCCAGGTAACCGTTGGTTCTCTCCTAACACCTCTTCACAGGCTTCGTTTTTCATTTTTTTTTTTTTTTCTAGCTAGCATCATTCATCTCATATCTAAGTTTTGGTTGTATCACAAGATCACACTAGAAAGTCGTGGCTACCATCAGGACGAAGGCCAAACGAAAACGAAGTGACAGTTGAATGTTTGCTTTGTATACACATATCAGGTGGCTACCATTAATTGCTACACAAAACAAGACCATGCAGTAATGAAACACAACTGGTACATTGTATAAAAGAATCGATCTTAAAGGGCGCAACTAAGAAATGTGAAAGAAATAAATGAAAAAGGAAATGCAAGAAAGCGTCTAAAATAGGAAAGGAGCAAATCATGAACTCTGTTGCTCTATATTAGGAAAATTCTATTTGCATCGCTTAAATTACTCAGTATATTTTTATTTTTTTTAAAAAAATTAAATACTTAAATTATCCTTAAATCTTTCTCCACCGCAAAAATCTATTCACACCCTGCCTGAACAAACCCTTCTTTTGCCTGCTTGTCGCGTGGAAACACGATTTCATGTATCATGGAAACAAACCCTCCCCCCCTCCCTTCGTCCCTTCCTACGTTCTTCGTCGGTCTTGTTAGGTCGAATAAAAGTCATTGTTTGACAAAGAACAGACCGAACAAAATGCCTTTATTCGGCCATGCCAGACCGAATAAAATGCCTTGTTCGGCCATACTGGGAAAGCCAGGGGTTAGGGCCGTTGCTGCGTCGCTCACTGCCGGCCGGGAAGGAGAAGGGAAGAGGAGAGAAGGGTGTCGATTGGGTGGGGTAAGGGAGAGGGGTGTGAAGAGATATTTTTACGGTAGGAAGAGATTTAAGGGTAGTTTAAGAATTTATTTTTTTAAAAAAAATTGAGGGATGTACCGAATTTGAGCGGTGTAAACATTTTGTGGGGACATGTGCCTAGAGCATCCTATCCACATTATCAGCCCCAAACATTTTGTGGATAGAGGCGAATCTTTAAGAATTGATGCCGAGAAGTAAGGGAAGAGGATGCAATCCCTAACACATCTCCTCTTTAAATACCTACCTGCCATGCGCTTAGGGATTGGAATTGTTGGATGCAACGGTTGAGTTAGAACTTGATATGATTGGTTGGATAAGATTTTCTATAGATTTAAATTTTATAACGATTTTAAAAGATTCTAAGGAAAGGATCATTACCTTGTGAGAAAACTCTCTTTCTTTTTCTGATTTTATTTATTATTTTTTTTTGTAGTGGTTACTTTTGATATATATAAAGAAATATTGAAAAAGTAAAAGAAAAGAGAAATAGTTGGGAGAATTTGAATGTTACAGAAAGGAAAGGGAAAAGTAAAAGAAATGTTTTGAATTTTTTTTTTTTTTGACTAGAATCATCTTTCTATTTTTAAACTATTAGGCAGCAGAGAAAAGAAGAGATTTCTTGCACTATTTTTACTATCGATAATGGATATTAAATAAATAAATATAAATATTTGTAAGTATACAAGTAAAAACTTATCATAAAGAGCTATTTTTTTTAGGATATTAATTGAGGCATCTTTCTTAAAACAATTGATGATACAATGGTCTTCTCTCAATCCATAACTTTCAAGTCTTTGACAACCTTATGTTTTCACAATCAGCGCCAAGTTGCTTCATTAACAAAAGTGAATCAAATGGATTAGAATTGTGATCGAAATAACAAATTGTATAAAAGCTAGGTTTAGGTTTTAAAAAATGTGTTATATCATTACCATAGACCTCCCCCAAACAACTATAATCACCATTATTTATCTAAAAAGAAGTGGCATTTTAAGTTTTAAAACTTAAATAGTAAGTATCACAACTATTTATAATGGTGCTATAATAGAAAACAACTATGAATAAATAGCATTATCATTTCTTTCTCTTTTTATTACATGAAAAATATTATACTTTAGACTATCCAACCATTTTAAAAGAAAATTTGATGAAAAAATTTTAAAACATAATTTTTTACTTTGAAAAAGATACAAATGAGAATAACAATCATAGTCTTCTAAAATGAGATAAATGGTCAAAATTGTTACAATGGCCATTATTATAAATATAGCACTGTTATTTACAATATGAGTTATGTATTTCGAGATAGCTCACAATTGCATAAAATTTCTAACGTAATCAAGTTTATTATTTTTTAAGAAATCAGTTTCTTTTACATTGCATTTTGCCATTCTAAACCACTTCAAGTGTAAGAATAGCAGCACTAATAGAATAATAGCCTTGAGCTTCTTAAAATCTCATGATGCATCTCTTTCTTTTGGTCTAAGTATCAAATCTCATAATGTTTAAATTAGAATTGACCCAACTATAAGTTTGAGTTTCCAATCATTTACACCCGCGGCTTATAGATCTCATGCAATTGAACGATGTATATTTAGGCCTTATAGATATTATTGGATTGCCATGAGCTTTACTTTGGAAAGAATTACTTTGGAAAGAAAATAAGAGAACACTACCATGGTAAGGACTCTGGGTGGCGGTAATAGTTATGGTAAGGACTCTGGGTGGCGGTAATGGTAAGCCTAAACCTTATAGAACTCAAACATCTTAGCAAACATGGTACAGCCTAAACCTTATCGAACTCAAACTTCTGGCCTTTAAGAATACACCTAACGCAACCAAAAAAAAATCTCGTAACCAACCAAAAATCCAAAAATCCAAAACTCCCATGGAGAGGGCAACGGAGATTATCGTCTTTTTCTTCACGTCACGATGTTCCTCTGCCTGGCCGTGATGTTCTTCGTGGAGGTGTACAGGGCCATCATCATCCTCGTCAAGCCCTTCAGAAGCGCCCACAGAGGCGGTATACATGGGAGCCCATGCGCGATGAGGTCTTCGTCCAGATCCCCATGTACAATGAAAAAGAAGCAATGGATCGAGAAAACGCTTTGTTGCAGAGAAAGCTCGAAGAAGTCGAATCAGGGATTGGAAGGCTACTAGAGCACCCTCCGTCGACGTACATCCATGACGACGACGACAGGACTGCTCAAAAGATTGATTTCATCAAGAATCTGCTTACGGCCGAGATGAATACATGCTCTCCGCATAGGCTGGAGAACTTGAGTCGCATGGCCACGAGGCTGTCCATCCTTGAGAAGGCCTTTGTCGACTGGGCGAGTCCTAGCAGGTTCTCAAAAGTGGATGAGACCTTTGCCAACGGGGTGGAATCAGCGGACAACAATGGGGCCGTCGACAAGAGTCCTGATACGTCGGCCTCGGGCTCATGCACTGAATCTTGGGTTGTTGATGAAGAATTTGAAGAAGAAAGCAATGAGAATGAGACGGTTGGAGAGAAGAAGCAAGAGGCAGAGACGCTGCAGGAAAGAAAGGTAGTGGCAAAAGAGGATGGACAGGAAAGAGACGGCAATCGGAAGGAAAAGACGGTTGGGGAAGTCAAAGTAGAGACAGCTGAAGAGAAGAAGGGAAGACGGAAACAAGGAGAAGATACGGTAGGAGAAAGAAAGTCACATGCAAGAAGGAACAGCGGTAAAGATGAGGTAATTGATGAGAAGGAGGTAGGAAGACAGAGGAAAAAGAAGGGAGAGATGACAAAGGCCAGAAGAGAGAGGAATCGAGAGGCAGAGTTGGTAGGGTTCCAAAAAGCAGAGGTAAATCGGGATGACGAAGGAAGAAAGAGGAAACAACAATGCCGCCGTAGGGTGAGGAGCTGCATGGCCATGGGCTGCGCAGCAATAGCAGGATTCACGAGTGCATTGATTTTAGTGGCACTCGCAAATATCCGTTACGTGAAGGGGACGGTTTACCTTGTCCCAACCTGAGATGGATGCTTTCTTCTTTTTTGTTTTTAATTGAATGAATCTTTCTTAAAGTTTTTTGGCTTAGTTTCATTATGTACAAATTTGAAGATATGTGTTGACTTAAGTGGATTTTTGTGAGTTTCTTGAGTCGAGGGATATTTGATGTGATTTTTGTTCCAGGAATCGTAGTTGATGGTTTGCCTGCCTTTGATGCTCTGATGATTCGGCTTTAGCAATTCTTGCTTTATTTTTCAATTCGTTAGTGGCTTGAAAAAGAGGATGGCATGCAAGTTCGATCGGTGTCTGATTTGTGAAATTGGATGTGAAACTCTTTTGGCTCTGGCCAGTCTTGTGGATTTGATGCACATAGGATCAGTTGGTTGGGCCATTTTTTGTTCGTGCATGCATGTCGGGTAGTTGAGAGAGATAAGCTGCAGGGGCCAGTGTTAATGCATATCGTTTGATCTTGATTTCTTGATCTCTCTGTGAAACAGCCCTCCGGATCCAAACTTCTATCAAAACATTCTCGACTAGTTTCTCATTTGTTTGTCCAAAGAAAAGAACTTCAGGAAGAAAGCGAAATTTTTTGGTGAGGCTGAAGGTTCAGATCTTGATTACCTTAGTGCTTTTGAGGAGTGGTAATGTAATAGCGTTTGATTTACATGGAAAGAGGAGGGGGGAGGGGTTATGCGTGTGATAGAAGATATCAAATTCAAAAGATAAACCACAAAGGACACTTCGGGATGTATTTTTGGTCTGGTACATCTTACATATGCTTTCAGATCACAAACTTTTTTTAAAAAAAATATTTTTCTGTTCTTTTTTGTTTTGGTTTAAAACTTGATTGATGCATATGGCATAGCTTCACATGTTATTTCTGAGCATGCTTCCTTGAGTTTCTTGCCCAAGGTAAAGGTTTGAGATTGGAGAAAATAACGTATAGGCTAAAACTCATAGGAGTTTCTTTTAGCCTTAAATAACTGAAACAAGAAATAGTAAGCATTTATAAAATGGAGGAGAGATGAGAAAATTTTGAAGGTATTCTTGAAAACTTCAGATTTTTTTTTTCCTCTGCTGTCATACTCTAGGAATTCTATTTGTTTTCATGTATATAATATTTCTACGTTATTGACATCACATAATATATGCAAAAATAGGTAGGTGCAAATTTGAGGATTGCAAGGAACTAAGGAATGATTTTCTGCAAGAAAGTAAGGAAAACACAACAAAAATAATATCAGTCAAAGGAGTAAGCAATGTATAATCAGAGTTTCATATGCAATATGATATGAGGCTTTTGGATTGTTAAAAGATAGTTTCTTGGGCATATAGTGCAAGGTCTATAGAAAACTCATGTTTTAACAGTCTGTGACAGCAAGAAGCAGAAATTTGGAATACATTTAGAGGATTCGTATTTTTTTTAAGTTGAAAATAGCTAAGGGATTAAGAGATTAAGTCCAGGTTAGAGGAAAGAAATGTATTCTGCAGTCTACATACCTATATATGTATGAAAGTTGGCAAATCAGCTCAGCAATTGAACAAGGGAAATAGTAGGAGAGGCAAGTGGGAGATGCACTTGAAATCTGAGGTTTATAAAATAGATTGGTTATTTTTAACAGCTGATTTGGCTGGCTATATGTCCCAGCATGTTCATTCATCAAAGTAGACATTTGGTTTTGTAACAGAGTGTCATATAAGGAAATAGAAGAAAGAAGTTGAAGAGGAGATGAAATAAAAGAGAGAAGCACTCAAATTATTTATACATCTTCATTCTCTACCTACTTGATAGCTATTCTTTCTACTTGGTAGGATCTAGGAACTTTTCGTTAAGTAGGTTATAGGAAGCTCTCCTAGGAAAAAAAAGAATATAAAATGTAGAAAGTTCATATTGTGTATCTTAGAAAGTTTATATCTTATTAAATCTAGAAGAGTCTTTTTCCATAATCATCTTAAATCTTACAAAATTTTTCCATGATCATCTTAAAGCTTACAAAATTTTGGCATACAAGAGACATTCCTTTCTAATTAGGGGGAAAAAGAATTCTAATGAAAGGCTTAATGGACAAAGATTGCTTGACCAAATCCTTTCTAGTTCATTTCCACCTAGTACATTATCAATTGATATGGTTAAAAACTTACAATATATTTTCTAGCAAGGTGGGCCGTATTAGGAATTGGTACTATTTGGGTATCGGAATGATATAATTCAGTATGGGACGTATCATAGTGAATCGGTGGCGTACCAATCAGGTGGATTAGGGAGCTCTAGGGAGCTCTAAGACATGAACTACCATGAATCGGGCCAAATTGGGCTGGTTTGGCATGATCGATTGGGGGTCGATTTGGTGGCGGATTAGACAAGTTTATGTGAGGCATGAATGGCAGTTAGAGCAGAATTATAGTGCTATAAAACAATAGATATTCTTTTCGTAGGGCAAATTATCAAACATAGTTAAAATGCTTATCCTCAGTTGTTTGCTCAACTCTAAAAGAAAACGCCTACCTGGCACAGGACAAAGGTATTAAATACAAAGGTATTCTTCACATTTTCTGCATGTTCTAGAGTATCATCCTTCAAATGCAGGATACTTCTGCCACCAAAGTCGAAAGCAAGGAGGACAGCTACTTGATAAAGAGCCTACATTTATCTTATTCCACAAATCAGCAAACTGAAATTGGTCCAGTAAATATAAAATTCAACAAAAAGAGTGAAGGATGCACAGTTATATCTCTCTCTCACACACACACAGAAGGATACCTGTACTACTAGATTTCTCCACATGATATTTGTAATGAGAGGCTCCCTGAGGAAATAGATTATCATCAGAACTAGGATTTACATATCTGAAAGAAATTAAATGCACTTCCTCCTGAAATATATTGAGAGGCAACCTTTTCTCTGATCAAAGTATAAGAGCTTGTCAATTACTTGCATCAAAATCAAAAACAGTATGGCTTGGTAAACTATCATAATTTTTATAGCTAATGACAGCACAAGCGAAAATCATATCACCATGTCTTGAGAAAATCATATGTACTCAGTACTTCCTAAAATGATCTTACTCTCAGGTCAGGTCAAAGTAGCAAGCAGTCATCCATAACTTTATCAGAATCTAAAACAAATGTGGCTGTATTTATTATCATTGCAGTTTTCTCTGGCGCACACTTAAAAATGTTGTAATGCAAATAATGTGCATGTGCAGAAATTTCCAAATAAAGCAAAAACTCGTTTAACTTTGTGAGACCTGTTGAGATCCGTTCCTATTTCTGTTCTACATTACTTGTTTCTTAATTGGAACTCATTCCATATGACTAGAATATACCAAATATGGACATGAGTTTACATCAATAACTCCATGTTTGCATCTCTGATATTCCTCATTCTTAAGTCAGAACAGAGAAGGCATATTTAACAAGAAGGTTATGGAATAGCATATGTTACATAAATTGTAAATGGTAGAAGTTGGCATATTTATTGTAATTTCGGAAGAAACTAGTTTACCATCAGCAAAGTATGACATTTGTCAAGTTACTATGAGTTGCTGTTGTTTTCTATTACATTTGGTTATAATTGTGCCGGACATTGAGTTAAATAGGCATTATGATGCTCTTGACTAACAAGTTCGGTGTGTAATATGTATATGTGATTGCTGACATAAGGTCCCTTGACCATAACACAGAAATATTTAACAGCAAAATTCCTCCTCGATGGTATAGATCAAGCTACTTGGATGGAGGGGGGTAAAGGCAAGAAGGGGCAGAATTTGGAACTTAAACTCATTATGAGCTCATAAATAATACAGGGTTTTACTAATGACAAAACTATTTCAATTCCATTACTTAATATTAAATTACAAGCCTTTAAGGTTTGCCAGGCTGACTTGTACTTACCCATGCTAATTGAACTGTACCATACAGATAAGGTACTAATATGATATCAAGATTTGATTTGATATGAACTGAATTGATCTAAATCGAATGAAACTGCCTCATACCATTGATTTAAATCGAATTCAGCACTATATGAACTGAATTGATCTAAAACAACACCAAACACACCCTTAACAATAAAAAACCATGTTTCAATCCCAACAATCAGGTTTAGATAATATTGGCTACTGGATGATTGAGTGCTTCAGTGGCATCAATATGTGTTGAATCCACATGGACAACTTTTAAAGAGAGAGAGAGTTTATCTCAGAATAACATCTGTAGTAGTATTTGTGTCATAAATAAAATGTCAAGGTGAAACAAAAAGGTTGACCAGGAAAGAGATAATTTGGATGAAATTTTACTTGTTATCAAAAGAAATGTAACTTTTAGATTTCATGTGAGATGTTGTTACCAGCTGTGCTGCAACACCACCACGCTTTTTCTTTGAGTTGAAAGGAAAGACGTGAAGAATTGAAGATTGCGATCTCACATCATTGAATTTCATTCCCAGCTGTAAAAGTATGACACCAGTCACAATCAGCATTGTAAACAGAAAAAAAATAATTATAAGTGTTGCTACTGAAATCCGTCCTCCGACTCGGACGCAATCGGGCTGCAGTGTGGGCTCTCTCCTGGGCGGACCTGCAAAACAGTCCTCACGCGAGAGGCATTGGGGGTGGCCCTCTGCGGAAGACCCTCCGACGCTCAAGTCAGTGGAGATCAGCGATCAACAAATGTGGGAGAAGGATCCGCTGAAGAGTCTCTCCACGATAGCCTCTCGAGAGCTCTGAGCAGAGCGTTAATGGCAGAAAAAGGGGGGGGGAGAGCAAGTGTGCGGAAGATGGCGTTACCTGAGGGGATCTGAGGTTGTAATATTTATGGGTGTTCACCTGGTTGCCTGGAGACGTCGTGGGTCTGAAAGCCGTTGAGATCGGATCATGTTTGTTAGGATGTCAGTAAGATTCGCATCTTGTTGGTTAGAGGATTGACGGCTGGGAGAGCTGGTTGATGTCTTGAGATTCGACTATATAGGCTCTAGGGCTCTAGGCCACTCTCGGGTATGATTTCTATTTGGAATCTTGTTAGTCTGGATGTATTCCGCAGAGGTGTTTGAATACCTCGGTCGGACCGAAGTATGGAAGATGGAGGAATCCGCCGAAGTATGGTGAGACCCATTGTATCGGGGTATGGGATAACTCGGCCGTCCGAGGTACAGAATGGCTCGGTTATCCAAGATATAATGAGACCTAGGCTACCGAAGCATAGGATGGTTCGACGGCGGTAGCTCGGTTAAGACCAAGAGACGTTTTAGCTCGGCTAGCGATGTCGAAAGACAGAGATAGCTCGGCTAAGGCCGAGAGATATTATAGCTCGGCTGAGACCAAGAGATGGCTCGCTGAGGCGGGAAAACAAGGATAACTCGGCTGAAGCTGGGAGGTGTGAGGATAGCTCGGCTGGCGAGGCATAGGGATCGCCTGGACTGGGACCGAGGCATAATGGATAGCTCGGCTTGCGGGGGTATGTTCACAACTTGATCAGCCAAGGCATAATAATAGCTCGACCAACTGTTATACGAGTGTCGGCCGAAGGGTAGCCTACTCATTGCTATCTTTCGGATGGGACAGCTACGTTGACGGGGCGTATGGGCTAGCCTTAGCCCGATGTTGTGGGTTGCACGAACATTAATGCAATGATATTTTTACCCCTCATCAATAAGAAACATAAATTTCATAAATTTGTACCTTGACCCCCCAAGAAAGGATGGCCTTTTCAGTGGGTGAGCCAGTAACCTCAATAGCTCTACCATCCTATTCCAGAAAAACTATATTTAGCATTCTACAAAACAATCATTTGACCTCAAGGCATATGACAGAAATATTGCAACAAAAAATTGGAGCTGGCAAAAATTTTTAAGTCCCAACATCATGCAGGAAATAAATAAAACTTGTTAACATAAAATGGTAAAATCAGATGTATAATGTTGCTGCTGAAATCCGTCCTCCGACTCGGGCGCAATCAGGCTGCAGTGTGGGCTCTCTCCTGGGCGGACCTGCAAAACAGTCCTCACGCGAGAGGCATTGGGGGTGGCCCTCTGCGGAAGACCCTCCGACGCTCAAGTCAGTGGAGATCAGCGATCAACAAATATAGGGAGAAGGATCCCGCTGAAGAGTCTCTCCAGGGTAGCCTCTCGAGAGCTCTGAGCAGAGCGTTAATGGAAGAAAAAGGGGGGGAGGGAGCAAGTGTGCGGGAGATGGCGTTATCTGAGGGGGATCTGAGGTTGTAATATTTATAGGTGTTCACCTGGTTGTCTAGAGACGTCGTGGGTCTGAAAGCCGTTGAGATCCAGATCAAGTTTGTTAGGATGTCAGTAAGATTCGCATCTTGTTGGTTAGAGGATCGACGGCTGGGAGAGCTAGTTGATGTCTTGAGATTCGACTATATAGGCTCTAGGGCTCTAGGCCACTCTCGGGTATGATTTCTGTTTGGAATCTTGTTAGTCTGGATGTATTCCGCAGAGGTGTTTGAATACCTCGATCGGGCTGAAGTATGAAAAATGGAGGAATCCGCCGAAGTATGGTGAGACCCATCACATCGGGGTATGGGATAACTCGGCCGTCCGAGGTACAGAATGGCTCGGTTATCCAAGATATAATGAGACCTAAGCTACCGAAGCATAGGATGGTTCAGCGGCGGTAGCTAGGTTAAGACCAAGAGACGTTTTAGCTCGGCTAGCGATGCCGAAAGACAGAGATAGCTCAGCTAAGGCCGAGAGATATTATAGCTCGGCTGAGACCAAGAGATGGCTCGCCGAGGCGGGAAAACAAGGATAACTCGGCTGAAGCCGGGAGGTGTGAGGATAGCTCGGCTGGCGAGGCATAGGGATCGACCGGACTGGGACCTAGGCATAATGGATAGCTCGGCTTACGGGGTATGTTCACAACTTGATCAGCCGAGGCATAATAATAGCTCGGCCAACTATTATACGAGTGCCGGCCGAAGGGTAGCCTACTCATTGCTATCTTTTGGATGGGACAGCTACATTGATGGGGCGTATAGGCTAGCCTTAGCCCGATGTTGTGGGTTGCATGAACATTAATGCAATAATATTTTTACCTCTCATCACATGCCCCCCACTCCCTAGTCTGGAGTGTAACTTTAGATTTAGGGAGTAGAATCTAGCGCAATCCTATCTAGAAGGATTTGAAAGGCGCAACGATGGCTCCGAAACTGACGGGCCGTCCGTTCACCATCATTATTTGCCATCGCACGAGAAGAAAAATTCTTTGGATTTGGTGAGTAGTGATTGGGGGAGTTTTGCCGCGTGGCAAGGTCTCCGCATTCGTGACGCCCATTGCAGGAGCCTTAATGTTTAAGGCAACTTCTTGAAGCGCCGTTTAAAAAGGGAGAGAGAAGATCAGGGCGGTGTTTTCCCCGCAATACTTTTTCATCCCTTCCATAGAGACCCTACTCTTTTTTCCCCTTTTCCCTTTCCACAGATTTGCTGGTGTTTCGATCCTTGGCTGGGGAACATGAGGGGTCCAAGAGATATTGCCTCAGAGATCTCCTTGGAGGACTTGGAGAGGATCCTCCGGCTTTACAGAATCCCCAGAGATGTAGTCCTATACGTGCCGAAAGCCGACGATAGGGTTTCAACCGAGTTAAGTCTGGGAGCTTTCTTCTATGAGGAAAGTCTCAGGGCCGGCCTTCGATTTCCTCTTCACCCGTTGGTGCAAGAGGTGATGAGGTTCTACAACATTTGTCCAACAATGGTGGCGCCCAACAGCTGGCGCAACCTTATCGGGTTTATTTCGCTCTGTAGCCACGCTGGAGTGACTGCGACTCTTTCCATGTTCCGCGTTTGCCACAATATGGTTTCTGGGAGGGGTTCTGAGTGGTCGTATATTGGTCCCCGGAGATCGTTCAAGATGATCACCGATAATCCATCCTCAATAAAGGAATGAAAATCCAGATTTTTTATTGCCGATGGGAACATTGGCTCGGATTTTCCAAGGGGATGGTCGGGCTATGTGAAAGATCCAGGGGCGCACCCGGAGTTGAGCGAACAGGAGAAGAGGGATTTGGTGACTCTCCGTGGCGGCCAGGCGGTGTCGGCTAGTACCATGTTATCGGAGGATGCCCTCTTCGCCGCTGAACTTAGTCCTATTGATCCACAAGGTGAGTATACTTTTCATCTTTGGTCATGTTGACCAACGTGTCCGATTGTCCCTATCCAATTAACCCATTTGATATGTTTTTCAGCTGAGAGATCAGAGTTTGTGGGCCAGATGAAGAAGGAACTGGGCAAGCGCCACAGGGGTTCCAGCTTTGGAGAGAGGCACAAATCTGAAAAGCGGTCTCGCCCTTCTGGGTCTCGCCCAAAGGGATCGAGGAACGATGGATCCAGCCGCCTTTCTCCCATTCCGATAGGAGAGGAAGTAGGGGCGCGGATCAGGGCTGAGGAGTCCCCTCTACTTGAGGGAGGTAGAACGGTAGAGGAAGCGGCTGGGGGAAGTTCGAAGGGAGTTGTTGGGGTTTCTCCCATCAATATTCTGGTCGTAACGGATGACGCAGAGGATATGTTGCCTGTCGGCCTGGAGGTTCCCCTGCAAGAGACGCTTCAGTTATCAGTGGTGAGAAGCTCACCGCGTGCAGAGGAGACCCTCGTCCAAATAGAGGGGTCAATGGGGGCAGTGGCGGTTGCCGAAGTTCTAACGGGACCACCCGCCGAGAGGCCAGTGGAAGCTGTGATACCTTCTATTGAGGATCTCCCTTCCGCGGCTCCTGAAGACATCACGGGTGAGGTCGGAGCTCGAACGGAGGTAGTGGGAGGCAGAGTGTGGATAAAAGAGGAGGAAGAAGAATCGCAGAGTGAGGGGGATGCTCGGACCGAGGTTCTTCCAGCTGAGTCCGAGGTATTCGAGGTTGAGCAGATTAGAGTTTTGATAGAGGAGGCCGGGCGGACGATTCCTCAAGTGAGGGCTCCTCAGGCCAGCTCTTCGGTGATGGGCTCTCCAAACCACAGCTCGGAATGGGATGACATGCTCACCACCTTGATGAGGTCAGTTTTGCACAAAGGGGAGGGTTCCTCCATGGACGAGTCTGCGGTTGAGGTCATCATCGATGTGGCCTTCCGCCGGCTCGGGGCGCGAAGGATGCTTTCCTTCTCCCGGAGATCTGTGATGCCACTCTCATGACGATAGCTTCAAATTACGCTGCTCGGGTAAGCCATTATTCCGGGCTTGTGACCCATGGTTGGTCAGACTATAGCCTCTCACTTGTATTTTCTTTGCAGAATTCTTTAGTTACAAGGGCGCTAATTTGGCGCCTAAGCTTGGCCACTGGCACTTGTGTTCAGGCCAGGAAGGAGGCGGCCGATCTTCAAATGAGGGTGCAGCCTATCGACTCGCTTTCCAATGCCTTGGCGCTCAAAATGAAGAATCTCGATAGGGTGACCGAGTCTTTTCGTTTGGCGACTGAGAGAGCCTCTCGGCTCGAAACTCAGGTCAAAGAGCTCCATGGCTTCCACGAGCAAGTGGATAAAGCTTATCTGGAGCTATCCCAGCTTAAAACAGAGCATGACGACAAGGTCAGGACTATGCAGCAATACTTTGAAAAGAGGTGGGACCAACTGAAGGCCAGCCATGCTGAAGATAAGAACAATTGGAAAAGAAGGCTTGAGGAGGAGGAGCGCAAATGCCAGCAGCAGTGAGACCAGCTCACTGGTTTGAATAAAGAGATTGCCAAGATGGATAATTGGCTGAAATGGCTGAATGGAAAGGTTGCTCGGCTTACCGATGACCTCGACCACGCACAGCAGGAAATTGGGGACAAACAGTCCCGGATTGATGACCTCAAAGAGGGTCTTTGCCAAAATCAATCAGCTAAGTCGAAGGCCTTGGAGAGGGTACGAGAGCTGAGCAGCGAGCTAGTTCAGTGAGAAGAAGAGGTATGGTGTCTCTCTTTTTTGTTTGCCATTAGCATTTTTATTTCGTCCGTGAGTTTGAGTGTTCCGATGTTTTGTAGATGAGCGAAATTGAGCTCAAGGCACAGGAGCAAGTTAACGCCTTGGAGGCGAAGCTGTCCACAAGTCGGCAAACAAACCTTGAGCTTCAAGATCGGCTAGCTAAAGCCAACGTCCGAATTACCTTGGCCGTGGAGGAATATAAAGGTTTTGCTCAGTTTTTAGAAGAACGCAGAGAAGCTTGTGCCGATGCATTTCGGTTTAGCGAAGAGGAGATCCGAGCAAAGATCTCTCGGGAGCATCCTGAGTGGGATTTATCCTTTTTGGATGCCGAAACTCTTGAGGTTTGCACCCCTGGCGCTGAAGAGGCTGAGTATGACAACATTTCAGACGTCGTTCTTGACGCTATTCTAGGTCTTGGCGAGGTCGCGGCTCTCGAAGGACCCTCGCAGCCTGCCACTGAGGAAGCAGATACTTGAGGTGGGCGAAGCAAGTCAAACTCCTCCGACTGTTACTGAAGAGGCTGCTGGGACTGACCCAACCCATGACTCTTAGGAATCACTTGTGTCTTATTCCCTTTTCAGGCTTGTAATTTGGCTGAAATTTGCAGTGAAATGGCATTTTGCTTTTACTTGATTGCCTTTTTGGCTGATCCTTATGTCTCAAGTTTTCTTTCGGTTGTGAACAAGTTAGGACTCATTCACGCTCTTTGGTCGATTTAGTTCGGATATAAGCAAACGTCTAGGCTGAGACTGAGGCATAGGGATAGCTCGGTTTGTCCGAAGTAAAGATTTTGGCATGCTCCGGCCGAGGCATAGAATAGCTAGGCGCTACCGAGGAATATGGTTTTGGTCCCGCTCGAAGCATAGGATAGCTCGACTTGAGATGGCCAAAAATTTGCAGAAGTACCCCGATTATAGCCGAAACTAGATAGCTCAGCCTGCAGAGGTGAGCGTGCTTTCGGCCGAGGTTTCCAGTCTGGCGCGCAGATTCGGACGTAGGGAATGTAGCTCCAGGTGATAAGCTTCGAATGGAGGGGGTTGGGTCCCGAAGAAAGGTGTTTGTCGATTACCTGCCACGACTCATTAATCCTTCTTGGTAAAGGGAGGCGCGACTCTTAGTTTCCTGTGAGCGGCCACCAAGGCGATGACGCGTAGTGAGCTTTTATGGTAATGGCGGTGGAGCTGATGGCTCGGACGATCATGATGCTCACCAGAGGTAGTTTAAATACGGGTAGGGGGCGCCATTGTTAGTTATCTCTTCAGTTGATTTCCTAGGATTTTTAGATATTGAGATGGCCTCCGGAGGTAAGGGGCGATCATGAAGCAGCGGCGTTGGCGGCCGTGGGGGGGCCCATTGGGGCCGCACCATAGTAACTGTCGACGGAGAGCTTTTAGCATCACTATTGGTGGACCGTGAATAGATCCGAAAGATATCCGAGGAACATTTGGCTGTCTCGACAAGAGAGATTGAGCTCCTCTGCGAAATTAACAGCTGGTTAGAGGGGCA
This sequence comes from Calamus simplicifolius, assembly GCA_900491605.1. Lineage (NCBI taxonomy): Eukaryota > Viridiplantae > Streptophyta > Magnoliopsida > Arecales > Arecaceae > Calamus > Calamus simplicifolius. The sequence continues at coordinate 95,040 of UESW01001778.1, read as the reverse complement.
AGTGGCATCCCTTCAACAACAGGTGGGCGAGCTAGCTTTGCGGCGTGGGGAGAGCTCAGCGGCGCCCGGAGAAAGTGATAAGTCCCTGTGAGGGCTAATGTATTTTTTTCTTTTCCTTTTGTTGCTCTTTTTGTAATGAATGAAAAGGAATTTTTGCAATTTCTGTGTTTCTGTCACCATCTCCGAAATGTCAGTTCTTATTATGCAAGTTTCGCGAGCGAACTACCCCCTTGGGGGAATCCTTGGCGATCTAGGCAAGCCTTAAGGTATGGTGCACCTATTTTAGCCGAGGTAAGGGGAACTTCGTGAGTTCCAGCCGGAGCGTTGGGTATCGCCTGGCCGTGCCAAGGCATAAGGAGTGCTCTGTTATCGTCGAGACGAGAGTAGCTATCTCGACCTGGATCGAAGCATGAAATAACGCTCGGATATATTGAACCGAGAGGAGATCCTTCGGTTTATTCCGAAGTATGGAGGCAATCTTGGCCTTGAGTCGAAGCATAGGGTACTGTCTTGGTTTATGCCGAGACACAATGGGCAGTTGGGCCGAAGCAGAGGATATTAATGCACCTTTTTTCGAGGAGTACTTGACTTCTGCGCCTTTTTATTATTCTGCCAGCGCCTTGTTTTTTCCAAAGCGAACTGACCTTCTCTTTGCCGAAATAGATAATACGGCTTTGTACCCTACAAAAGGTTGCCTTTGTGTTTTCCGGGGTCATTCATCATGTCAACTTTTTCCAATGCGAGTCCTTTTAACATACGACTCAAGCGCCTGTTCGCCATTGGAGGGTGTTGTTTTCACCGGGCGATTTCCCAGGCCTGCCCGTATCTCAAGGGCCAGCGGGCGATCTTCGGCCTTTAAGGCTCTTGATTCAAAATCAGGGGAAATCTTCTGGCTTGCGTCATGGCTCAGGCGACGCGTTTGGCGCGCATCGAAGAGCGCTCTTTTCATCCTGGGAGGCCACGTGGCAGTGTAGATAGGTCATTTTGAATCTCGGGGCTTTCTGCTTTAATAGCTGCTCCTGTTCCGTTGGCCTATAAAATGAGAGGAAGAGGACATGCTAGGTTGTCTCCCAAGACGCTCTTTTCTATGAGTTGTGAAAGTGTTCATGATGTCTGCGCCCCTGTTGGTCCAGATAGCAACCCAAGAGGGGGGGTGAATTGGGTTTTTTAAAAATTTAAAATCTTTTGAAAAATAACCCCCAGCGGAAATAAAAACTTAGATTCAAACAAATTAAAATAGAACAAGCATAAATAGAGAGTTAAAGATAAAGAGACAATCACAGCAAACACAAGAGATTTTATAGTGGTTCGGTGTACCTACACCTACGTCTCCCAAGTATCTCTTGGGTCCACACTATAATCAATCTGATTACAGCAGAGTTGTTTTGCAAGCTCACAACTCGAACTTGTTGTTTTCCCGGGTGCACAATGAACCCAGCTAGTTTTTAAGGCTCACCAGCACAAAATCTAACACCACAAACTAATGCTTGCACAAGGCTAACAGCCTCAACTGAATCAATCACCAGATTGACCCAGCAAACAATATTTATTTTACAAGATAAACAGCTCCTCCAATGAGCAAATATACAATAATGAAACAAGAATAAAAGGATAGGAATCAAAGCCTGATTCGCAGATCTTGGTGGCTTCTTCCTTCTCTTCCTTTGAATGGATCTTCCTTCAAGATGCTCTTGAGACTCAGAAGATCAGAAAACTAGGGCTTCTTTCTTCCCTTGAGATTTCTTCGAAATAGAACAACAAAAGCTTGGAACCTCTTTCTTTTCTTTTGGGGAATCAGTATGATCTTTCCTTATGAGTTTTCCCTCTTTTCTCTTTTGATTTTCCTAATGGATTTCATAGATTTCTCTCTATTATTTTTCTTTTTGTCTCTTTTGTCTCTCCTCTTTCGGATGCAGCAAACCCTCTTCTTATAGATCCCGATTAATCCATAAATAGATTGAAACTATCCGTTAGAAACAATTGTAAGAAGGATCAGAATCAAAAATAGCAATAGGCATTGGGATTTAAAAAGATAAAGATAAAGTTTAGAGTCGTTCTGACAGTTCTGAAGTCGCGTCTGACATTCTGGAGTCAGCTCTAACTTTTCTGGAGTCGGCTCTAACTCGAAATTCTTTAATCCGCTCGATCTGGAGTCGTCTCTGACTTTTCTGGGGTCAACACAAAATCTTCTGGAGTCGACTCTAACAGTCCAGAGTCGACTCTAAGTCATGGCCTGAAAATCATTGTTCTGTCTTTTCTGTTGGAGTCGGCTCTAACAGTCCCGGAGTCGACTTTAAGTCCGTGCCATTTTCCGGAGTCGACTCTGCGATTCCATGTATTGACTCTAATGTCTGCAATCTTACCTTGACATTAGATTCGAACTAGAACTTACTTTATCTTATGATTTTGATTAATAGAACATATCATAAACTGAAAAATTAAACCAAAATCATTAGTAACTTCAAATGTTATACTCAAATAGTTTTGTTAATCATCAAAATCCTCAATTGGGTCAACAGCCCCTGAGGTTGAGAGTGGGGGGATTGAGTTTTCCTTTCGCAAGTTGCCTTCCTCCGGACAGCTGGGGTGATGAAGGAGTCGCTGGAGAGCAGCTCATCTTCAAGAGAGGAGCTTTGGAGATCATATGGAGAGCGTACAGGAGGTCCATAGAGATCACATGGAGAGAGCACACATGCGCTTCCTGTGTGTCCTTTGTGGTTTACTGCAGGGGTCGCAGGGTAGGAAGTGCACATGTACCTCCGTAGCATGCACGGACTTTTCCTTCTCCCTCTGGCTGGATGTTTAGCCCCTCCGCACGGTGAATCTTTTGAGGGGGGGAGGGATGGTGTGTTGTTTGCTAGTACATTGCCTTTTGACTTTGGCGGTGACTAGCAGACTAACATCCAGCCTGGTGTAAGGATCAACAGGTCTTTTGACCTGGTTATGATCCTCTAACATATCCATCCGAGGGATCGGTGGATGGGTTGCCTTGCTCAATAGGGCTCATCCACTCATTCTGATTTCTCTGATATCTTGGGTCGGACGTCGAGATATCATTATTAACTGAAGCTGGTCACAACAGTCAGGCCGAGCCATTTATTCGTCTTTATTTCTTGTGCTATGATGCACTTGTAACGCCTCTTAGGAGGTTGTAATTCCTTTCATTGATAAAGAAATAAAGAAAGTTTCATTATTTCTTCTTTTAGCATCTGCTTCTTTCCTGATGTGATCGTGTTTGAGAGTTTTATGTCGTTGCATGATTCGGTAGCGTTCTTGCTGCTTTGTTTTTGCTAAGACCAATGTTTGGTCCTCAGTGGAGAGAAATGTTCATTCCCGTTTGAGTCAAAGGAAGACCTGGGTGGTCCTACAGACTCCTGTGGTAAGCATGATTTCGTTTGCATAATGAAGTAGGTATTTCTCCAGAAGGAGACAGCTCGTAGCATGTCTTTATTGTTGAGTAGAAGGAGGTTGTTTACCTCCGTCGAAGTATCATGGGCTGTTCCCGTTATCTTGGAACATCTGAGAAGTCACTTGGTCCAACCAAGGCTTCACAAAATACTTCACTTGGCGTGACCAAGGCGCGGAGATATTGTTCGGTTTGGCCGAGGTTCAGGTAACATTTTACTAGACGCGGCTAAAGGCGAGGGAATATCGCTCTGCTTGACCGAGGATTCTTCACTGTTTAGTCCGGTTGGGGCTTGTAAGCTGCCCGAATCCGGATGAAGTCTTTTGATATTTTAATTGGCTCTGCCAAGGTATGGAGATTCAACTCAAGGCTCGGCCCTGCTGAGGTACGGAGATTTAGTTCAAAGCTCGGCCCTGCCGAGGTTCGGAGATTTGACTCGAGGCTCGGCCCTACCGAGGTTCGGAGATTTGATTCGAGGCTCGGCCCTGTCGAGGTTCGAAGATTTAGCTCGAGGCTCGGCCCTACCGAGGTTCAAAGATTTGATTTGAGGCTCGGTCCTGCCGAGGTTCGAAGATTTGATTCGAGGCTCGGCCCTACCGAAGTTCGGAGATTTAACTCAAGGCTCGGCCCTGCCGAGGTTTGGAGATTTGATTCAAGGCTCGGCCCTGCGGAGGTTCGGAGATTTAGCTCGAGGCTAGCCCTGTGGAGGTTCAGAGATTTAGCTCGAGGCTCGGCCCTGCAGAGGTTCGGAGATTTGGCTCGAGGCTCAGCCCTACCGAGGTTCGAAGATTTGGCTAGAGAAATAGCTCGATTGTGCCGAGAATGGATACGCAAGCAGCATCTGTTTTCTATTATGACTTTTTCGAAAAAAACTATTGTAGCGGTCATGCCGCGGATAATAGAAACAAAATGTCAAAGCTGTAAACGGGGCAAGTCTATAGATAATGTACCCTACTGATGGTATATACGGAGATTGTTCGAATTCTATGTCTGGGGAATAGATTTCCCATCCAGATCCTGGAGCTTGTAGGTGCCAGGTCTGATGACTTTCGCTACTTGATAGGGGCCTTCCCAATTTGGAGCCAACTTTCCTTGTTCCAGCGGCTTGGAGACGGACGCTTTCTGGAGAACAAGATCGTCGGGCGAGAAGGATTTCCCTTTGACTCTAGAGGCATGATAGCGAGCCACTCTTTGCTGGTATGCAGCTACTCTAATTCGAGCTTTCTCGCTGATCTCTTCCACCAGGTCGAGATTGGTGCCAAGCTGCTCATCGTTAGCTTCCTCTGAGTAGCTCTCCACCCACGGAGAAGGGAGTCCTATCTCCACAGGAATGACCGCTTCCATGCCGAAGGCCATCGGAATGGGGTTTCGCCGGTGGGGATTCTTTGGGTGGTGCGGTAGGCCCATAGGATATGGTGAAGCTCGTCTGCCCATCTGCCTCAGGCTCTAGCGAGCCGAGCTTTGATCCTTTGGAGTAGGGTCCGGTTGGTTACTTCGGCTTCTCCATTGGCTTGTGGATGCCCTACCGAAGTGAGGCGGTGAATGATGCCATGATCCTTGCAGAACTCCCGGAACTTGGGATTATCAAACTGCTTCCCATTGTCGATGATGATGGTGTGCGGGAGGCCGAAGCGACAAATGATGGACCTCCACACGAAGTCCCTGGCCCGAGCTTCAGTTATCTAGGCAACTGCTTCGGCCTCGACCCACTTGGTGAAGTAGTCGATGGCGACAAACAAGAACTTTCTCTGTCCGGTGGTGAGGGGGAAAGGGCCTAGTATGTCCATCCCCCACTTAGCAAAGGGCCAAGCGGAGGAAATAGGGACTAAACTGATGAGGAGAGTCTCTGGATGTGAGAATGTCTCTGACAGGGGTCACAGGCTCGGACGAGTTCGTCAGCATCCTTCTGCATGGTGGGCCAATAGTATCCCTGACGCAGCACCTTATGGCATAAAGATCGGCTCCCCAGATGGTTGCCGCAAATCTCTTCATGCACCTCCTGGAGAGCATAATCAGCCTCAGATGGGCGAAGACACTTGAGTAGTGGCATGGAATAGGACCGCTTATATAGTTGGTCGTCGATCAGCACATAGTGGGTGGCTTACAGCTTCAGCTTTCTTGCTTCTTTTCGGTCGGTTGGGAGTGACCCTTCTTTAAGATACTTTAGTATGGGGTTGAACCAGGATGGTTCGGCCTCGACCTGCATCACTCGGTCGGCCTTCGCGATGCTAGGCTTTTCTAAAATCTCCAGGGGAAATTTCTGCTCGGCATCCATTGACTCCGCGGTTGCTAGCCGAGATAATAGATCGGCACATGCATTCTCGGATCTTGGAATCTGAATGACTTCAAATTCAGGGAAGTGGGAAAGTAAGCTTCACACCTCTTGGAGATATCGAATCATGTTTGGCTCCTGGGCCTCAAACTCGTCCCGCACGTAACCAACTACCAATTGAGAGTCGGTGAAGGCATTTAACTTCTTCACTTTGAGGTCACGGGCGATTCGAAGTCTAGCGAGCAGAGCTTCATACTCAGCTTCGTTATTGGAGGCTGGGAAGGAGAAGCGAACACCATACTCGAAGGTCGCCCCTTCTGGGCTGGTAAGGATTAGGCCAGCGCTGAGCCACCGGCATTGGATGATCCATCAGCATGGAGCAGCCACAGGGCATCAGATTTCGGTTGCTCAGGGGAGTCTAGAGTGGAACCATCCTCCGGGATAGTACATTCAAGGAGGAAGTCAGCTAGAACCTGGGCTTTGATGGCCGGGCGAGGCTGGTACCGGATGTCATGCTCGCTTAGCTCGACGGCCCATTTAGCCATCCTTCTTGATGTCTCCAGGCGATGAACCACCGCCTTGATGGGTTGGTCGGTGAGGACCGTCATAGAATGCGACTAGAAAATAGTCGTAGCCTCTGAACTAATGTTACCGAGGCCAACACCAGCTTCTCGATCCGAGTATACCTTGTGTTGATGTCTCGGAGTAGTTTGCTGACATAATAGATCGGGTTTTGGGTCTTGTTCTCTTCTCTGACCAACACCGAGCAAACTGTGCCTTCTGAGACTGCTAAGTATAGAAATAGCACCTCCCCCGGACTCGGACTACTGAGGAGGGGTGGAGAGCCGAGATACTTCTTGAGGTCTTCGAAGGATTTCTGACATTCAGGGGTCCATTGGAAATTCTTAGCCGATCGGGGAACTTTAAAGAAAGGGAGAGATCTCTCGGCCGACCAAACCATGAAGCGGTTGAGGGCCACGATCCTTCCTGTTAGGCGTTGGACCTCTTTGACGGATGTCGGGGGCGCCATTTGCCGGAGAGCTTGAATCTTCTGCGGGTTGGCCTCAATGCCTCGCTGAGAGACCATGAAGCCCAGAAACTTCCCAGAATTGACACCGAAGGCACACTTAGTCGGGTTGAGCTTCATCCGATATTTTCGGAGTGTCGCGAAGCTCTCAGAGAGGTCCTCAATGTGCTGGGATGCTTCTTTGCTTTTAACCAGCATGTCATCGACATATACCTCCATGTTTTGGCCGATTTGCTCCTTGAAGACCTTGTTGACCAGCCTTTGGTAAGTTGCTCCTGCATTTTTCAGACCAAAAGGCATAATACGGTAGCAATATGTACCTCGATCGGTTATGAAGGTGATTTTCTTCATCCTCGGGCACCATTCGGATTTGATTATAGTCGGAATAGGCGTCCATGAAGGTTAGCATCTGATGCCCTGAAGTAGCATCTACAAGCTGATCGATCCGAGGGAGAGGGAAGCTATCCTTCGGACAGGCTTTATTGAGGTCGGTGAAGTCGATGCAGATCCTCCATTTGCCATTCGACTTCTTTACCATGATGACATTAGACAACCAGATCGGATAGTTTACCTCCCGAATGAAGTTTGCCTTAACAAGTTTGTCGACTTCTTCCTCAATCGCCTTCTGCCGCTCAGGGGCGAAGCTCCTCTTCTTCTGCTTTATGGGCCGGGACATCTCATCTACATTAAGACGATGGACGAGGACGTCCGGACTGATTCCCGGCATATCGGAAGCAGACCAGGAGAAGACATTAGCATTCCTTCGGAGAAAGTCGATCAGCTCCGTCCGAGGTTTCCCTTTTAGCAGCAACCCGATCTTTATAGTTCGGTCTGGCTGGGCTTCGTTCAACGACACCTCCTCTAGCTCTTCAGCTGGTTCTCCCCGTTGCTCGGTAAAATCTCCCCGAGCATCCAGCCCATCAACCTCGGGCAGCTTGGTTTGAAGGCTGGTGACGAAGCATTGCTGAGCTATAGTTTGGCTTCCGCAGACTATTCCTACTCCTCGCTCGGTAGGGAACTTCATAACCAGATGTGGGATGGAGACGACGGATCTAAGGGACATTAAGCCAGATCTTCCAAAGATAGCATTGTAGGGTGACCGAAGCTTGGTCACTAGGAAATTGGTATGAATAGTGGCCATGCAGGGCCAAGTTCCTGCACGGACCGTCAAGGTCACGACTCCTTCCGGGGTGATAACATCACCGGTGAACCCCATTAGGGTGGAGTCCATAGCTCGAAGATTCTCCATAAGTAATTTCATCTTCACGAACATATCAAGATACAGAACATTGACGGAGCTTCCACTATCAATGAGAATTCTACTTACATCATAATTGTTCAAATTAAGAGATACAACCAATGCATCATCATACGGGAACTGTATCCCCTGGAGATCATCATTGGAGAAAGAGAGCTTATCAGCCCGTGCTCTCTTTGGCGCCGAACCTTCTTCATCACCCCACAGCTCGACGGACCAGCGACCGCCTCGATCACATTGATGTGGCTGGCAACCGAAGGATTCGGAGGAGGAGGTTGCTGAGGCTCGGGTCGGCGATGCTCAGGCTGACGGTCACCTCCATCCCTTGGCTCAGGGGCTCTCCTGAATTGATCCAGTCTACCTCGCTGAATGAGCCTCTCAATTTCATTCCTTAGCTGCCAGCACTCTTCAGTGTCATGGCCATGGTTCCGATGGTAGCGGTAGTACTTGGTGGGGTCTCTATGGGCTGCATTCCCTCGGAGAGGAGGCGGTCGAGGGAGTTGGCGCTCTATAGCCATGAGGATCTCCGCCCTCGGGGTAGTGAGCAGGGTGAAGGTGGAATCACCTAGGCGGGCTCCGGGTGCGGTTCCTTGGCAGCGACGAGGAAACCTTTGGCGGCGAGGTGGGCTCGCTGGCGGGCAGGTCGATGCTTGTCCGAGCCCTTGGGTTCCTTCTTCTTTGCCAGCTCGGCATGGGAAGCCCTTCGAGATTCTTCGACTCTGGCGTACTTATCCACTAGGGCCATCATGTCGGAGATGTTGGGAGGGTAGCTAACCTCCATTGCCAGGTAGAAGTCACTCTCCTTCAATACTCCGCCCGCGAGGGCGGATATAGCCACCTCATGGTTAAGGTGATCTACCTCCAGCATGGCCTTATTGAAACGGTCAAGATAATTCTTCAGGGACTCCCCCTCTCTCTGCTTAACTTCGGAGAGGGAGTTAGATCTTCGTCGGTGACGGCAGCTGCTGACGAACTGGCTGATGAAGAGGCGGCTCAGCTCGTCAAATGAACTACCGAAACCTGGTTTCAAGGCATTGAACCAGGTTCGAGCGGATCCCCTGAGGGTGAAGGGAAGGCACGGCAGAGGATCGCATCTGATGCCCCATGGAACATCATGATCGACCGGAAACTGCTGAGGTGATCGTCGGATCGGAAGATCCATGGTAGGGCTCGATGGCAGGCAGCATGACATGGGAGGGAATCATTTCCTCCATGATTTCCCTGGAGAAGGGAATGCCCTGCTCCACCTTATGCTGGAACGGATGGGCCTGCTTGGTGGCATCCAACTCCTGACACATCTCCCGGAGTTGCTGGCGGATCTCCTCCTCAGGAAAAGCAGAAGGAGCTGGACGAGGAGAGTACTAGACGATGTTGAGTCATGATGAGAAAACACTAGAGAAAGGGATCGGGCCCGCCGAGATCTGGGAAGATCCTTGCCGTAGACTCCTTGCGGGACCGACTCAGCTCCCTTAGGGCGACGAGGGGGGTCTGCAACCCCATGCGAACCGGAAGAGGAGATAGCTTGATGAGCGGGGGCCGCGTTCTCCTCAGGAAGGTGAGGGTCAGAGCCTGGACTTGCTGGACCAGCAAGGCGAACAGGTCCTGGGTCACCGGGGCTGCTGGTGGTGATGGAGTCTCGACTGGCGGCGGTGGTATCACAACACTGCTCACCGGATCAGGTCTTTGGGAGGTGGCCTGGTCGCGGACATCGGAAGTAGCCTTCCTTCGATTGGCCATTGGAAAGGTTCTCTTTCAGGTCGAGATCCTTATCTCTTGGATCACAAGTTTATGGGACTTGAGAACCCTTCCTCTAACGCCAAGTTGTTGCTGCTGAAATCCATCCTCCGACTCGGGCGCAATCGGGCTGCAATGTGGGCTTTCTCCTGAGCGACCTGCAAAACAGTCCTCACGCAAGAGGCGTTGGGGGTGGCCCTCTGCGGAAGACCCTCCGACGCTCAAGTCAATGGAGATCAGCGATCAATAAATGTGGGGAGAAGGATCCCGCTGAAGAGTCTCTCCAGGGTAGCCTCTCGAGAGCTCTGAGCAGAGCGTTAATGGCAGAAAAAGGGGGGGGGAAGCAAGTGTGCGGGAGATGGCGTTACCTAAGGGGGATCTGAGGTTGTAATATTTATAGGTGTTCACCTGGTTGTCTGGAGACGTCGTGGGTCTGAAAGCCGTTGAGATCCGGATCAAGTTTGTTAGGATGTCAGTAAGATTCGCATCTTGTTGGTTAGAGGATCGACGGCTGGGAGAGCTGGTTGATGTCTTGAGATTCGACTATATAGGCTCTAAGGCTCTAGGCCACTCTCGGGTATGATTTCTGTTTGGAATCTTGTTAGTCTGAATGTATTCTATAGAGGTGTTTGAATACCTCGGTCGGGCCGAAGTATGGAAGATGGAGGAATCCGCCGAAGTATGGTGAGACCCATCGCATCGGGGTATGGGATAACTCGGCCGTCTGAGGTACAGAATGGCTCGGTTATCCGAGATATAATGAGACCTAGGCTATCGAAGCATAGGATGGTTCGGCGGTGGTAGCTCGGTTAAGACCAAGAGACGTTTTAGCTCGGCTAGCGATGCTGAAAGACAGAGATAGCTCGGCTAAGGCCGAGAGATATTATAGCTCGGCTGAGACAAAGAGATGGCTCGCCGAGGCGGGAAAACAAGGATAACTCGGCTGAAGCCGGGAGGTGTGAGGATAGCTCGGCTGGCGAGGCACAGGGATCGCCCGGACTGGGACCGAGGCATAATGGATAGCTCAGCTTGCGGGGGTATGTTCACAACTTGATCAGCCGAGGCATAATAATAGCTCGGCCAACTGTTATACGAGTGCCGGCCGAAGGGTAGCCTACTCATTGCTATCTTTCGGATGGAACAGCTACATTGACGGGGCGTATGGGCTAGCCTTAGCCCGATGTTGTGGGTTGCATGAACATTAATGCAATGATATTTTTACCCTCATCATATAATAATCAAGAGAGCTTTACAACCATGTAATCAACACTGAGATAGTTAACACCATCAAGAAAGAAAACAGGATTGAGTGAAATCTCACGAACATCCCCACCAACATTCTGTAATATGGCACTCAAAATCAACAACAATAAAAAAGGTACCATAACAAACACTGAATCTGGACTCTTATTCTAGACATTGTTTTAGACATTCTTCTGTAAATATGATGGCTTTATCTCTTCTTTTTGAGAAGAAAATACGATGGCTTTCATAGTTTTGTTCTGATGACATGAACCAAGCATGTGCTAGAAGTACTAATTTAGCTGCAAAATACAAAAACATCCATATTGCATCCACAAAATCACTTGTATATTACCATATTATATTAGTAATTAATCTGTAAAAAGTTGCCATCTCTGCCTTTTACCACAAACAGCATCGTCTAAGAAGTTCGATCAACACAGGAGAGCTCAATAAACCTAGTTACGCACTAAATTGGATTAATTAAGCAATTAAGCATTTAAGTCCAGTTATAACAGTAACATCTAAATTAGATAAAATAAATGTGTACCTCAGGCTCAAACACATCACCAGTTGTATTCTGTGCAATGCCTTCAATCAATAGAGGAGATATATTGCAGAAGTCTTCAACATCATCTGGAGGATGTAACTTCATCCCACCAACATATGCTTCCACAACAGTCATCTATGACAAAAAAGTAGCACTTGTAGAGTTTAAAAGACAAATATATTAAGCTTTCTTCTATTTCGCTTGTTGCAAACTTTCTTCATCTCATGATCAAATAATTAAGCAATTGAGCATTTTGAATAAAATATGTATTTATGGAAGTGCAAATTGGCATACCTGATTCAGGGTCAGAGTTCCAGTCTTGTCACTGCAGATTGTTGTTGCTGAACCCATGGTTTCACAAGCCGAAAGCCTTCGCACCTGCGACACAAATAGTTTAAAAGTTGTTCAATTTTCTAAGTCTGCAAATGTCATTGTATTAAGAATTATGCAAAATACGAACCAGCGCCTTGTCTGCCATCATCTTTCGCATTGAGTATGCAAGGCTGACAAATGGAAAAATAAGTAAAATTTACAAAGAGGGAAAAGTGGGAAAGTGAACTTTCAAGGAGATGATGGACTTTCAGTAATAACAAGATAAAATTATCTCATAAAGTGTAAATGCATAACATATCCTCACGTCAAAGTCACAGCCAAAGGAAGCCCTTAAGGCACGGCAACAACCACAATTGTCACCTATCACAAATGAAAGGAACATAAGCCCCTATAACTAAAATTTTGTAAAATATAAGAACTCTATATCCACCAATACATACTGCAACTGTCACAATCTTAATGGCTCCAGTTAGTGCATCTTGTGCACCTGTCTGTCCCCTTACAAATTGAACAGTTCCATCAGGATTCTTGGTATGCCCAGTGAAGTAGTATCTGAAAGTCAAAGGAAAAAAAATATAAAAACTATGGTGGACAATTATTAGAGTAGTAATCCAAAAGGTTGCATTTACCTAACAAAAAGGACTGCAAGAACTGCAGCAGCAACTGTCAGGCCAACCATACCAATCAAAGTAGCAACACCATTCAAGCGCACCTATTTCAGATCAAAATACCCATGAAAAGACATAGAAGGTATACACAGCTCATAGAATATATCAAAATAAATACTCATGTTTGAGATGATAATGATTTTATTACATATATTTTTTATATTAACATAAAATTATAATAACACTATCTTTATATAATATATATAATGAAATATTATTATAAATATAATATAATTATATCTAATATAAAGAAAGAGGCGTACATATTAATCAACAAATTATTAGAAACAAAGTGGTGGAACCAACAATTTCTTTAAAGAGGGGCTAATTTTTTTTAACCGTATGACACGTACAGTTAGTGGTTAAATAAATAGAAATTAATAATTTTATTATTTTTATTATTAATTTTAATTTAATTTTGATGAGATCGCATCCTTAAAATATATATTATATAGAAATTATACAAAATTTAATACCTATAAGAAAAAAAAATGAGAGAGATATTTTTAAATATATTAGAATTGGCTAAATTTTAAAAGTATATGAGAATCATAAACTATTTTGAGAGGGCCATGTTCTATATTTATAAAATTATGTTAAATAAAATCTTAACATCATAGGACTATTTTAAATTTCCCATAATTTTGGCATGTCCTCCCTTAATTGTTCCTATTGTTATATTATATTTAATTTTATATTATAATCCTCCTTCCAGCGCGAACCTCTTTTCTTGAAATCAATAAATCAAATAATCCAGGCCAAGGAAGTGAAACCAAAGAATCAAACATGGGAACAGCAAATTCTTTCAATTTAGCGAACTCCCGGAATGCAGGTCATTTTATGCGTAAAAACTCCCTCACACCATGTGAGACGCCCTCTGTTTTAAGCAAGAAGAACAAAGCATTGTTCTCCAAACCGAGGGCCATGGATTGCTGCAGTTGTGCCACGAGCAACAAAAGACGCTAGAAAACAAGCCTCCACTGCCCAGTTGATGTTCAACATGCACCACCGTCCGCAACTCCCATGCCATTTTATGCGTAAACTCCCTCATGCCATTTTCAATCTCTATGTTTTTGCATTTGCTTTAGAGGTCTCTTTTGCATTTACAAAATAGTTTACATTTTTAATCTCTAATCTTTTTCAGGCTCAACGATTGCATAACATTTTCTAGAAAACTATTGGATAAATGTGAAGAAGAAGTACCCATAAAAGGAATGGTCTTAAAGCTAATGACAAACACAATGTGAAGACGAAGAATTATTCATGAAGAACATTAATGTGCTTTGATTTGTAATTTTTTTTATTTTATGAATAATGACCCATTATATCATATTTTTATTAATTGATATATTATATTTTTTTTATTGTGGGATATCATATTATTGGTGTGCTTGTAAATACCGTTAATTAATGCAATGTGCCAGTAATATATTTATTGCGGTTTTTATATTAATGTTGTTAATTTTAAAAAAATATGCTGGCAACAAATTAGTGGCAGCCGCAATGCAAAAAAATAAAAATAAAAACAAACTCATGGTGACGTTTAGATAAACGCCGTTAATAAATTCAAGGTGTCGCCAATTGTACTATTTGTAACATTTAAATAAAAGCCGCTAATTTGTATGATGTGTTGGCAACGTAATGTGGCCATCGCTATTTTAAAAATACCATCGTTTAGATAAATGCCATTAATAAATTCATCAAAATATTGTTAGTGGCATTTAAATAAATGCTGCCAAATTGTATGATGAGTCTGTATCATATTAATGGTGGCGTTTAGTTAATCGTCATTAAATTAGGACATTGGCGACGTTTAGATAAATGTCATTAAATTATTTAAGTGCCAATGTACTATTAGTGGCATTTAATAAATGCCACCAATTTATATGATGCTTTGGCAAATTATTAGTAGTGGCATTTATCGTAACTCCGCTATTTATTTAAATGCCACCAATTTATATGATGCATCGGCAAATTATTAGTAGCGGCATTTATCGTAACATCGCTATTTTAAAAAGTGGCGGCGGTCAAAAAATATAGTTAAAAAATTCAATGTGCCACAGCTAATGTACTATTAGTGGCATTTAAACAAAGGCCGCTAGTTTATATTATGTGTTGGCAATGTAGTAGCAGTGGTGTTTATGGTAATGCGTCAGGTAATGACAACGATAAAGTGGCGCATTTTGAGAAATGCTAGAGAAATGCTATTAATGTAGATATTCATGAAATGCCACTAAATTAATGGTTACGCCGGTAGAAAACCGCCACAAATTAATTAGCGATGTTTTTTGGGACAATTACCAGCGCATATCTAACGCCGGCAATTCTGTCTTTTTTTGTAGTGTGAATTTAGCTAGTAATAAATAATAGATGTTATGACAACTACCGTTAGCATTTGTAATTGATAAAAAACAATGTACGTTAACAGTATTTCAGACATATATGAAGATTAGAATTCAAAAATATTATATTTTTATTAAACAACAGAAATATTACATATTATTTAGCTACCATTTCTGTTGCTATAACAATTGTACTATAACAAAATAACGGTTGGACAATGGCCATTACAAAAGAAAGTCTAAACTACGTCTACTTCCTTCAAGCGTAATTATATTAACATTCTTGACTCAAAAATTACAGACACCTCCTCTACATTGAAGGTAAAATTTATAATATTAATTTAAGATGCACAATTACACTATATGTCCATCTAAATTTTACAAGTTACATTCGCCTTTCTTAAGATATATCATAATTACGTGTGTATCCCCACTTAATTCAAAAAATTATATTAATTTTTATATAATAGCATAGTAGCACATCCACGCTAAACTTAGTTTCATTAAATTAGAATTAAAAGAAAATTCAAATGTAATTATCCCATGCCTTAGAAAAGAGGGATGTAAAAGAATGATTTTGAATTTAAATTTAGTATTATCCTTGTGTAACATCATTTATAACTTATTTGTTCTAAATTAAGAGAAGATGCGAATGTAATTACAGCATACCTTTTGAGAGGATGTAATTTTTTATAAGACATCGGTGTGATGTAAAATTTTAGGGCCCATTTGGCAGCATATTTGGGTTGAATTTTTTATTTTCAAAAATAAAAAATCCAATCCAAATGTGTTTGGCTGAATTATTTTTGAAAACACTTTTTTGAAATTATTCTAAAAACCTAAATGAATTTGAAAATATCATAGCAACATTTTCTTCAAATTTATCTCAGACATTTTTTAAATTTTATCCTTCCTTCCTCAAAACGCCCAAAACTTACGGATTCACCTTCTTCCTTCTTCCTTCTTTCTTCTTTCCATGACCTTTCTTCATGTGATTCGTTGTTGCCTTTCTTCGAAAAAATAGTTTCTGAAAACACCAAATCAAATATATTCCTGAATACTAAAAATCAAAAGAATACAACTCAGATTTTTAAATATAATTCATATTTTTAAAAATAATTTTCTAGATCACAAACCAAACAAAGACTAGGTAACTTTTGGCTATAGCTTTATTCAAGGTTTTGATCAAGCTAAATTCTGTGATGGACCAAATGACAGATGCGGGCACTCTCAAGAAAAGTTGGAATCCTTTGGCGCGAGGAGGATAAGAAGTGACAGGCTAATACTGATACCAGAAAAGTTCTTGTTTCCATATGTTGATGTGAAATGGTCCCTGTGTTCTGCTGTCGAAATCAAGAAGACTTCATCCAGTCCATAGCACATCCTTCCAATCTTTCTAGTGGCATCCTTTTCTTACTTCCAGCAACCTGGTATCTTGTTATCACTATTTAGTGGTCACTATTTCACAAGGATAAAGAATCCAAACCACATCTTGCAGGATAATTGTACACAAAAAGCTATAAAAGGTGGTCCAAAGCCTAAGCTTGCTCCAAGTCATATCATGATTCATTGAGTTTCTTTCTTTCTGATGCCTTAGGCCGCAATCCCTGTGCACTGAGCCAACCCTCGGTTTTCAGTCAATATCTCAAGTCTTTAGCTAACCCATTTAGTTATATGTACAGAATGATGAATAGTCCCTTAAATTATAATCTAATGGAGCACCATTGCATTAGCCCTAGTACAAATTTGTTTTCATGGAGATAAAATAACAGGGTTATAATGAACATATAATATCAAGGCTCATGAATGTTCTAATGAACATTCTTATTATACAAAAACATGGCCATCAACAGTGTTTACCCATTGGTCATCACTAAGCAGACATGATACATTAATATTTCAGTATTTTTCTTAACAAAATTGCTTATGGTATTCTGCATCTTTTTTCTCTCAGTTGGCCCCTGGCTCTTCTTGGAAAGTTCATTCCCGTCCCTCGGGTTCCTTTCAGGGACTATATTTTTAGATATCGGAGGAACTGATGCCAAGGTGCTGTTTCATGCTTCATATATATATGGTGGGTGACGTATCATAATTTTAATTTATTGTCAAACAAATCAAGACCACACACAGCATATCTTTTTCATAATAAAGAGTGCACTTAGGCTTATGCATGTTTCTTCATCTTGCAGATCAAAGGGCAGAGAGGCGGCAGTGAGATAACCAGATTTGGCATGCACCTCTTGAATATTGAGGATATTTTGCTAAAATGCCTAGTTGCCACATTCTTGCATCATATGCTAAACAGTGTATAATTAATAGCTTTGTTATATATGTGCATTGATTGAACATTTGGTTCTATTTCGCTCTTAACCAAGTAAGAATTTTTTTATACGGTATGATCTAATTAATTAATATATCGCAAGGTCTAATATTTGTAGCAAACAATATTTTGTTGCCTGCACAGAAGCTAGTCACAGATTTCCCGTCCATTTTCAGATTTGGGTATCAAAATTTTTTTTTTTTTTTTTCTCTTTGGTGAAATTGCAGTGCTTGCTTGGCAGTTTCTACTCAGCAGCAGTAGTATGTCTTCCTCTTTTTTTTTGCTTTGCGCCTTAAAACCTGACAGCTTTCTCATGTTTTCGTTAAAAATTCTTGTTTAAGAGAATTGTTGAAGAGCTTCCTCCAAGTAGAGGTCCAGGTAAACCGTTGGTTCTCTCCTAACACCTCTTCACAGGCTTCGTTTTTTCAAATTTTTTTTTTTTTTTCTAGCTAGCATCATTCATCTCATATCTAAGTTTTGGTTGTATCACAAGATCACACTAGAAAGTCGTGGCTACCATCAGGACGAAGGCCAAACGAAAACGAAGTGACAGTTGAATGTTTGCTTTGTATACACATATCAGGTGGCTACCATTAATTGCTACACAAAACAAGACCATGCAGTAATGAAACACAACTGGTACATTGTATAAAAGAATCGATCTTAAAGGGCGCAACTAAGAAATGTGAAAGAAATAAATGAAAAAGGAAATGCAAGAAAGCGTCTAAAATAGGAAAGGAGCAAATCATGAACTCTGTTGCTCTATATTAGGAAAATTCTATTTGCATCGCTTAAATTACTCAGTATATTTTTATTTTTTTTTAAAAAAATTAAATACTTAAATTATCCTTAAATCTTTCTCCACCGCAAAAATCTATTCACACCCTGCCTGAACAAACCCTTCTTTTGCCTGTTTGTCGCGTGGAAACACGATTTCATGTATCATGGAAACAAACTCTCCCCCCCTCCCTTCGTCCCTTCCTACGTTTGTTCGTCTGGTCTTGTTAGGTCGAATAAAAGTCATTGTTTGACCGAAAAGAATAGACCGAACAAAATGCTTTATTCAGCCATGCCAGACCGAATAAAATGCCTCCGTCGCTCGGCCGGGAAGGAGAAGGGAAGAGGAGAGAAGGGTGTCGATTGGGTGGGGTAAGGGAGAGGGGTGTGAAGAGATATTTTTACGGTAGGGAAGAGATTTAAGGGTAGTTTAAGAATTTATTTTTTAAAAAAAATCGAGGGATGTACCGAATTTGAGCGGTGTAAACATTTTGTGGGGACAGGTGCCTAGAGCATCCTATCCATATTATCATCCCCAAACATTTTGTGGATAGAGGCGAATCTTTAAGGAATTGATGCCGAGAAGTAAGGGAAGAGGATGCAATCCCTAACACATCTCCTCTTTAAATACTACCTGCCATGCGCTTAGGGATTGGAATTGTTGGATGCAACGGTTGAGTTAGAACTTGATAGGATTGGTTGGATAAGATTTTCTATAGATTTAAATTTTATAACGATTTTAAAAGATTCTAAGGAAAGGATCATTACCTTGTGAGAAAACTCTCTTTCTTTTTCTGATTTTATTTAATTAATTTTTTTTTGTAGTGGTTACTTTTGATATATATAAAGAAATATTGAAAAAGTAAAAGAAAAGAGAAATAGTTGGGAGAATTTGAATGTTACAGAAAGGAAAGGGAAAAGTAAAAGAAATGTTTTGAATTTTTTTTTTTTTTTTTGACTAGAATCATCTTTCTATTTTTAAACTATTAGGCAGCAGAGAAAAGAAGAGATTTCTTGCACTATTTTTACTATCGATAATGGATATTAAATAAATAAAATATAAATATTTGTAAGTATACAAGTAAAAACTTATCATAAAGAGCTATTTTTTGTAGTATATTAATTGAGGCATCTTTCTTAAAACAATTGATGATACAATGGTCTTCTCTCAATCCATAACTTTCAAGTCTTTGACAACCTTATGTTTTCACAATCAGCGCCAAGTTGCTTCATTAACAAAAGTGAATCAAATGGATTAGAATTGTGATCGAAATAACAAATTGTATAAAAGCTAGGTTTAGGTTTTAAAAAATGTGTTATATCATTACCATAGACCTCCCCCAAACAACTATAATCACCATTATTTATCTAAAAAGAAGTGGCATTTTAAGTTTTAAAACTTAAATAGTAAGTATCACAACTATTTATAATGGTGCTATAATAGAAAACAACTATGAATAAATAGCATTATCATTTCTTTCTCTTTTTATTACATGAAAAATATTATACTTTAGACTATCCAACCATTTTAAAAGAAAATTTGATGAAAAAATTTTAAAACATAATTTTTTACTTTGAAAAAGATACAAATGAGAATAACAATCATAGTCTTCTAAAATGAGATAAATGGTCAAAATTGTTACAATGGCCATTATTATAAATATAGCACTGTTATTTACAATATGAGTTATGTATTTCGAGATAGCTCACAATTGCATAAAATTTCTAACGTAATCAAGTTTATTATTTTTTAAGAAATCAGTTTCTTTTACATTGCATTTTGCCATTCTAAACCACTTCAAGTGTAAGAATAGCAGCACTAATAGAATAATAGCCTTGAGCTTCTTAAAATCTCATGATGCATCTCTTTCTTTTGGTCTAAGTATCAAATCTCATAATGTTTAAATTAGAATTGACCCAACTATAAGTTTGAGTTTCCAATCATTTACACCCGCGGCTTATAGATCTCATGCAATTGAACGATGTATATTTAGGCCTTATAGATATTATTGGATTGCCATGAGCTTTACTTTGGAAAGAATTACTATGTTTAAATTAGAATTGACCCAACTATAAGTTTGAGTTTCCAATCATTTACACCCGCGGCTTATAGATCTCATGCAATTGAACGATGTATATTTAGGCCTTATAGATATTATTGGATTGCCATGAGCTTTACTTTGGAAAGAATTACTATGTTTAAATTAGAATTGACCCAACTATAAGTTTGAGTTTCCAATCATTTACACCCGCGGCTTATAGATCTCATGCAATTGAACGATGTATATTTAGGCCTTATAGATATTATTGATTGCCATGAGCTTTACTTTGGAAAGAATTACTATGTTTAAATTAGAATTGACCCAACTATAAGTTTGAGTTTCCAATCATTTACACCCGCGGCTTATAGATCTCATGCAATTGAACGATGTATATTTAGGCCTTATAGATATTATTGGATTGCCATGAGCTTTACTTTGAAAGAATTACTTGGAAAGAAAAAAAGAGAACACTACCATGGTAAGGACTCTGGGTGGCGGTAATAGTTATGGTAAGGACTCTGGGTGGCGGTAATAGTTATGGTAAGGACTCTGGGTGGCGGTAATAGTCATGGTAAGCCTAAACCTTATAGAACTCAAACATCTTAGCAAACATGGTACAGCCTAAACCTTATCGAACTCAAACTTCTGGCCTTTAAGAATACACCTAACGCAACCAAAAAAAATCTCGTAACCAACCAAAAATCCAAAAATCCAAAACTCCCATGGAGAGGGCAACGGAGATTATCGTCTTCTTTCTTCACGTCACGATGTTCCTCTGCCTGGCCGTGATGTTGTTCGTGGAGGTGTACAGGGCCATCATCATCCTCGTCAAGCCCTTCGGAAGCGCCCACAGAGGCGGTATACATGGGAGCCCATGCGCAATGAGGTCTTCGTCCAGATCCCCATGTACAATGAAAAAGAAGCAATGGATCGAGCAAACGCTTTGTTGCAGAGAAAGCTCGAAGAAGTCGAATCAGGGATTGGAAGGCTACTAGAGCACCCTCCGTCGACGTACATCCATGACGACGACGACAGGACTGCTCGAAAGATTGATTTCATCAAGAATCTGCTTACGGCCGAGATGAATACATGCTCTCCGCATAGGCTGGAGAACTTGAGTCGCATGGCCACGAGGCTGTCCATCCTTGAGAAGGCCTTTGTCGACTGGGCGAGTCCTAGCAGGTTCTCAAAAGTGGATGAGACCTTTGCCAACGGGGTGGAATCAGCGGACAACAATGGGGCCGTCGACAAGAGTCCTGATACGTCGGCCTCGGGCTCATGCACTGAATCTTGGGTTGTTGATGAAGAATTTGAAGAAGAAAGCAATGAGAATGAGACGGTTGGAGAGAAGAAGCAAGAGGCAGAGACGCTGCAGGAAAGAAAGGTAGTGGCAAAAGAGGATGGACAGGAAAGAGACGGCAATCGAAGGAAAAGACGGTTGGGGAAGTCAAAGTAGAGACAGCTGAAGAGAAGAAGGGAAGACGGAAACAAGGAGAAGATACGGTAGGAGAAAGAAAGTCACATGCAAGAAGGAACAGCGGTAAAGATGAGGTAATTGATGAGAAGGAGGTAGGAAGACAGAGGAAAAAGAAGGGAGAGATGACAAAGGCCAGAAGAGAGAGGAATCGAGAGGCAGAGTTGGTAGGGTTCCAAAAAGCAGAGGTAAATCGGGATGACGAAGGAAGAAAGAGGAAACAACAATGCCGCCGTAGGGTGAGGAGCTGCATGGCCATGGGCTGCGCAGCAATAGCAGGATTCACGAGTGCATTGATTTTAGTGGCACTCGCAAATATCCGTTACGTGAAGGGGACGGTTTACCTTGTCCCAACCTGAGATGGATGCTTTCTTCTTTTTTGTTTTTAATTGAATGAATCTTTCTTAAAGTTTTTTGGCTTAGTTTCATTATGTACAAATTTGAAGATATGTGTTGACTTAAGTGGATTTTTGTGAGTTTCTTGAGTCGAGGGATATTTGATGTGATTTTTGTTCCAGGAATCGTAGTTGATGGTTTGCCTGCCTTTGATGCTATGATGATTCGGCTTTAGCAATTCTTGCTTTATTTTTCAATTCGTTAGTGGCTTGAAAAAGAGGATGGCATGCAAGTTCGATCGGTGTCTGATTTGTGAAATTGGATGTGAAACTCTTTTGGCTCTGGCCAGTCTTGTGGATTTGATGCACATAGGATCAGTTGGTTGGGCCATTTTTTGTTCGTGCATGCATGTCGGGTAGTTGAGAGAGATAAGCTGCAGGGGCCAGTGTTAATGCATATCGTTTGATCTTGATTTCTTGATCTCTCTGTGAAACAGCCCTCCGGATCCAAACTTCTATCAAAACATTCTCGACTAGTTTCTCATTTGTTTGTCCAAAGAAAAGAACTTCAGGAAGAAAGCGAAATTTTTTGGTGAGGCTGAAGGTTCAGATCTTGATTACCTTAGTGCTTTTGAGGAGTGGTAATGTAATAGCGTTTGATTTACATGGAAAGAGGAGGGGGGAGGGGTTATGCGTGTGATAGAAGATATCAAATTCAAAAGATAAACCACAAAGGACACTTCGGGATGTATTTTTGGTCTGGTACATCTTACATATGCTTTCAGATCACAAACTTTTTTTAAAAAAATATTTTTCTGTTCTTTTTTTTTTTGGTTTAAAACTTGATTGATGCATATGGCATAGCTTCACATGTTATTTCTGAGCATGCTTCCTTGAGTTTCTTGCCCAAGGTAAAGGTTTGAGATTGGAGAAAATAACATATAGGCTAAAACTCATAGGAGTTTCTTTTAGCCTTAAATAACTGAAACAAGAAATAGTAAGCATTTATAAAATGGAGGAGAGATGAGAAAATTTTGAAGGTATTCTTGAAAACTTCAGATTTTTTTTTTTCCTCTGCTGTCATACTCTAGGAATTCTATTTGTTTTCATGTATATAATATTTCTACGTTATTGACATCACATAATATATGCAAAAATAGGTAGGTGCAAATTTGAGGATTGCAAGGAACTAAGGAATGATTTTCTGCAAGAAAGTAAGGAAAACACAACAAAAATAATATCAGTCAAAGGAGTAAGCAATGTATAATCAGAGTTTCATATGCAATATGATATGAGGCATTTGGATTGTTAAAAGATAGTTTCTTGGGCATATAGTGCAAGGTCTATAGAAAACTCGTGTTTTAACAGTCTGTGACAGCAAGAAGCAGAAATTTGGAATACATTTAGAGGATTCGTATTTTTTTTAAGTTGAAAATAGCTAAGGGATTAAGAGATTAAGTCCAGGTTAGAGGAAAGAAATGTATTCTGCAGTCTACATACCTATATATGTATGAAAGTTGGCAAATCAGCTCAGCAATTGAACAAGGGAAATAGTAGGAGAGGCAAGTGGGAGATGCACTTGAAATCTGAGGTTTATAAAATAGATTGGTTATTTTTAACAGCTGGTTTGGCTGGCTATATGTCAGCATGTTCATCATCAAAGTAGACATTTGGTTTTGTAAGAGAGTGTCATATAAGGAAATAGAAGAAAGTAGTTGAAGAGGAGATGAAATAAAAGAGAGAAGCACTCAAATTATTTATACATCTTCATTCTCTACCTACTTGATAGCTATTCTTTCTACTTGGTAGGATCTAGGAACTTTTCGTTAAGTAAGTTATAGGAAGCTCTCCTAGGAAAAAAAAGAATATAAAATGTAGAAAGTTCATATTGTGTATCTTAGAAAGTTTATATCTTATTAAATCTAGAAGAGTCTTTTTCCATAATCATCTTAAATCTTACAAAATTTTTCCATGATCATCTTAAAGCTTACAAAATTTTGGCATACAAGAGACATTCCTTTCTAATTAGGGGGAAAAAGAATTCTAATGAAAGGCTTAATGGACAAAGATTACTTGACCAAATCCTTTCTAGTTCATTTCCACCTAGTACATTATCAATTGATATGGTTAAAAACTTACAATATATTTTCTAGCAAGGTGGGCCGTATTAGGAATTGGTACGATTTGGGTATCGGACTGATATAATTCAGTATGGGACGTATCATAGTGAATCGGTGGCGTACCAATAAGGTGGATTAGGGAGCTCTAGGGAGCTCTAAGACATGAACTACCATGAATCGGGCCAAATTGGGCTGGTTTGGCATGATCGATTGGGGGTCGATTTGGTGGCGGATTAGACAAATTTATGTGAGGCATGAATGGCAGTTAGAGCAGAATTATAGTGCTATAAAACAATAGATATTCTTTTCGTAGGGCAAATTATCAAACATAGTTAAAATGCTTATCCTCGGTTGTTTGCTCAACTCTAAAAGAAAACAGTTAGGCCTGCCTGGCACAGGACAAAGGTATTAAATATAAAGGTATTCTTCACATTTTCTGCATGTTCTAGAGTATCATCCTTCAAATGCAGGATACTTGTGCCACCAAAGTCGAAAGCAAGGAGGACAGCTACTTGATAAAGCGCCTACATTTATCTTATTCCACAAATCAGTAAACTGAAATTGGTCCAATAAATATAAAATTCAACAAAAAGAGTGAAGGATGCACAGTTATATCACACACACACACACACAGAGAGAAGGATACCTGTTTTATTAGATTTCTCCACATGGTATTTGTAATGAGAGGCTCCCTGAGGAAATAGATTATCATCAGAACTAGGATTTACATATCTGAAAGAAATTAAATACACTTCCTCCTGAAATATATTGAGAGGCAACCTTTTCTCTGATCAAAGTATAAGAGCTTGTCAATTACTTGCATCAAAATCAAAAATAGTATGGCTTGGTAAACTATCATAATTTTTATAGCTAATGACAGCACAAGCGAAAATCATATCACCATGTCTTGAGAAAATCATATGTACTCAGTACTTCCTAAAATGATCTTACTCTCACGTCAGGTCAAAGTAGCAAGCAGTCATCCATAACTTTATCAGAATCTAAAACAAATGTGGCTGTATTTATTATCATTGCAGTTTTCTCTGGCGCACACTTAAAAATGTTGTAACACAGATAATGTGCATGTGCAGAAATTTCCAAATAAAGAAAAAACTCGTTTAAATTTGTGAGACCTGTTGAGATCCGTTCCTGTTTCTGTTCTACATTACTTGTTTCTTAATTGGAACTCATTCCATATGACTAGAATATACCAAATATGGACATGAGTTTACATCAATAACTCCATGTTTGCATTTCTGATATTCCTCATTCTTAAGTCAGAACCGAGAAGGCATATTTAACAAGAAGGTTATGGAATAGCATATGTTACATAAATTGTAAATGGTAGAAGTTGGCATATTTATTGTAATTTCGGAAGAAACTAGTTTACCATCAGCAAAGTATGACATTTGTCAAGTTACTATGAGTTGTTGTTGTTTTCTATTACATTTGGTTATAATTGTGCCGGACATTAAGTTAAATAGGCATTATGATGCTCTTGACTAACAAGTTCGGTGTGTAATATGTATCTGTGATTGCTGACATAAGGTCCCTTGACCATAACACAGAAATATTTAAAAGCAAAATTCCTCCTCGATGGTATAGATCAAGCTACTTGGATGGAGGGGGGAAAAGGCAAGAAGGGGCAGAATTTGGAACTTAAACTCATTATGAGCTCATAAATAATACAGGGTTTTACTAATGACAAAACTATTTCAATTCCATTACTTAATATTAAATTACAAGCCTTTAAGGTTTGCCATGTTGACTTGTACTTACCCATGCTAATTGAACTGTACCATACAGATAAGGTACTAATATGATATCAAGATTTGATTTGATATGAACTGAATTGATCTAAATCGAATGAAACTGCCTCATACCATTGATCTAAATCGAATTCAGCACTATATGAACTGAATTGATCTAAAACAACACCAAACACACCCTTAACGATAAAAAACCATGTTTCAATCCCAACAATCAGGTTTAGATAATATTGGCTACTGGATGATTGAGTGCTTCAGTGGCATCAATATGTGTTGAATCCACATGGACAACTTTTAAAGAGAGAGAGAGAGTTTATCTCAGAATAACATCTGTAGTAGTATTTGCATCATAAATAAAATGTCAAGGTGAAACAAAAAGGTTGACCAGGAAAGAAATAATTTGGATGAAATTTTACTTGTTATCAAAAGAAATGTAACTTTTAGATTTTATGTGAGATGTTGTTACCAGCTGTACTGCAACACCACCACGCTTTTTCTTTGAGTTGAAAGGAAAGACGTGAAGAATTGAAGATTGCGATCTCGCATCATTGAATTTCATTCCCAGCTGTAAAAGTATGACACCAGTCACAATCAGCATTGTAGACAGAAAAAAATAATTATAAGAAACATAAATTTCATAAATTTGTACCTTGACCCCACAAGAAAGGATGGCCTTTTCAGTGGCTGAGCCAGTAACCTCAATAGCTCTACCATCCTATTCCAGAAAAACTATATTCAGCATTCTACAAAACAATCATTTGACCTCAAGGCATACGACAGAAATATTGCAACAAAAAATTGGAGCTGGCAAAAAAATTTTAAGTCCCAACATCATGCAGGAAATAAATAAAACTTGTTAACATAAAATGGTAAAATCAGATGTATAATAATCAAGAGAGCTTTACAGCCATGTAATCAACACTGAGATAGTTAACACCATCAAGAAAGAAAACAGGATTGAGTGAAATCTCACGAACATCCCCACCAGCATTCTGTAATATGGCACTCAAAATCAACAACAATAAAAAAGGTACCATAACAAACACTGAATCTGGACTCTTATTCTAGACATTGTTTTAGACATTCTTCTGTAATATGATGGCTTTATCTCTTCTTTTTGGGGAGATAAAATACGATGGCTTTCATAGTTTTGTTCTGATGACATGAACCAAGCATGTGCTAGAAGTACTAATTTAGCTGCAAAATATGAAAACATCCATATTGCATCCACAAAATCACTTGTATATTACAATATTATATTAGTAATTAATCTGTAAAAAGTTGCCATCTCTGCCTTTTACCACAAACAGCATCGTCTAAGAAGTTCAATCAACACAGGAGAGCTCAATAAACCTAGTTACGCACTAAATTGGATTAATTAAGCAATTAAACATTTAAGTCCAGTTATAACAGTAACATCTAAATTAGATAAAATAAATGTGTACCTCAGGTTCAAACACATCACCAGTTGTATTATGTGCAATGCCTTCAATCAATAGAGGAGATATATTGCAGAAGTCTTCAACATCATCTGGAGGATCTAACTTCATCCCACCAACATATGCTTCCACAACAGTCATCTATGACAAAAAAGTAGCACTTGTAGAGTTTAAAAGACAAATATATTAAGCTTTCTTCTATTTCGCTTGTTGCAAACTTTCTTCATCTCATGATCAAATAGTTAAGCAATTGAGCCTTTTGAATAAAATATGTATTTATCGTCAAACAGGAAAAAAACACTTATGGAAGTGCAAATTGGCATACCTGATTCAGGGTCAGAGTTCCAGTCTTGTCACTGCAGATTGTTGTTGCTGAACCCATGGTTTCACAAGCCGAAAGCCTTCGCACCTGCGACACAAATAGTTTAAAGCTTGTTCAATTTTCTAAGTCTGCAAATGTCATTGTATTAAGAATTATGCAAAATACGAACCAGGGCCTTGTCTGCCATCATCTTTCGCATTGAGTATGCAAGGCTGACAAATGGAAAAATAAGTAAAATTTACAAAGAGGGAAAAGTGGGAAAGTGAACTTTCAAGGAGATGATGGACTTTCAGTAATAACAAGATAAAATTATCTCATAAAGTGTAAATGCATAACATATCCTCACGTCAAAGTCACAGCCAAAGGAAGCCCTTCAGGCACGGCAACAACCACAATTGCCACCTATCACAAATGAAAGGAACATAAGCCCCTATAACTAAAATTTTGTAAAATATAAGAACTCTATATCCACCAATACATACTGCAACTGTCACAATATTAATGGCTCCAGTTAGTGCATCTTGTGCACCTGTCTGTCCCCTTACAAATCAAACAGTTCCATCAGGATTCTTGGTATGCCCAGTGAAGTAGTATCTGAAAGTCAAAGGAAAAAAAAATAAAAACTATGGTGGACAATTATTAGAGTACTAATCCAAAAGGTTGCATTTACCTAACAAAAAGGACTGCAAGAACTGCAGCAGCAACTGTCAGGCCAACCATACCAATCAAAGTAGCAACACCATTCAAGCGCACCTATTTCAGATCAAAATACCCATGAAAAGACATAGAAGGTATACACAGCTCATAGAATATGATCAAAATAAATATTCATGTTTGAGATGATAATGATTTTATTACATATATTTTTTATATTAACATAAAATTATAATAACACTAACTTTTATATAATATACATAATAAAATATTATATAAATATAATATAATTATATCTAATATAAAGAAAGAGGCGTACATATTAATCAACAAATTATTAGAAACAAAGTGGTGGAACCAATAATTTCTTTAAAGAGGGGCTAATTTTTTTTTAACCGTATGACATGTAGAGTTAGCGGTTAATATAAATAGAAATTAATAATTTTATTATTTTTATTATTAATTTTAATTTAATTTTGATGAGATCGCATCCTTAAAAATATATATTATATAGAAATTATACAAAATTTAATACCTATAAGAAAAAAAAATAAGAGAGATATTTTTTAATTATTAGAATTGGCTAAAATTTTAAAAAGTATATGAGAATCATAAATATTTTGAGAGGGCCATGTTCTATATTTATAAAATTATGTTAAATAAAATCTTAACATCATAGGACTATTTTAAATTTCCCATAATTTTGGCATGTCCTCCCTTAATTGTTACTATTTGATATTATAATTTTATATTATAATCCTCCTCCTTCCAGCGCGAACTCTTTTCTTGAAATCAATAAATCAAATAATCCAGGCCAAGGAAGTGAAACCAAAGAATCAAACAGGGAAACAGCAAATTCTTTCAATTGAGCGAACTCCCGGAATGCAGGTCATTTTATGCGTAAAAACTCCCTCACACCATGTGAGACGCCCTCTGTTTTAAGCAAGAAGAACAAAGCATATTGTTCTCCAAACCGAGGGCCATGGATTGCTGCAGTTGTGCCACGAGCAACAAAAGACGCTAGAAAACAAGCCTCCACTGCCCAGTTGATGTTCAACATGCACCACCGTCCGCAACTCCCACGCCATTTTATGCGTAAACTCCCTCATGCCATTTTCAATCTCTATGTTTTTGCATTTCTTTAGAGGTCTCTTTTGCATTTACAAAATAGTTTACATTTTTAATCTCTAATCTTTTTCAGGCTCAACGATTGCATAACATTTTCCAGAAAACTATTGGATAAATGTGAAGAAGAAGTACCCATAAAAGGAATGGTCTTAAAGCTAATGACAAACACAATGCGAAGACGAAGAATTATTCATGAAGAACATTAATGTGCTTTGATTTGTAATTTTTATTTTATTTTATGAATAATGACCCATTATATCATATTTATTATTAATTGATATATTATATTTTTTTATTGTGGGATATCATATTATTGGTGTGCTTGTAAATACCGTTAATTAATGCAATGTGCCAGTAATATATTTATTGCAGTTTTTATATTAATGTTGTTAATTTTAAAAAAATATGCTGGCAACAAATTAGTGGCAGCCGCAATGCAAAAAATAAAAATAAAAACAAATATGAGCTACCACTGACCTAAAAGCAAGCAATAGTATTTGTTTACCTTATGTTAAGCACTCAACTTTAACAACTGACTAGCGGTTTCTTATCATTCTGACAATTGTCATAGCTGACATGTATTATTATGTTTAGTTTCAAATTCTGTTGGGACGTTACAGGAACATCCAGGTGAGTTGCTGTCCCATCCCGAGTATCGGAATGGGACTGTCCCATAAGTGCCCAAGCATTCCAATTGGCTCGTTTTCAGACTCCTCCATCCCAATTGTTAGGATAGGACAACATAACAGCACATCCCATTCTACAGAGAAATTTGGATAATCCCATCCCATGGGATTTAAAATTTGGGCCAAAATTTGAATTAAGTTCATCTACAACTTTCAGAAACTATTCTTCACCATATGCTCTTGTTTAAATTTTTCAGGAATCCATTTTTTTGTTTTCTTAATCTTTGTGATTTTGTTTCTGGCTAATCCGGAGCATGGGAAGGAAGATCAGTTAACTCAGAAAATGTTTTACACATTCATGATTAAGCAGTTACTATCATGTGGAACGTACCAATCAATAGCTTCTTGGTTCTGGGAAATCATTAGAACATTATGACATATGCTAATTATGTGGATATTTACCAGGTAATAATAGCAACCAGTATATCATGCCTGCTTGTGGACTTAATAGGCTTCCTTGGTATGGTAGATTGCCTCTGGCTTTAATGTTTACGGATCTGTTGATTTATAGGAGAAGCCGGTATTTTCCTACTGACCAAAATGGTGAGAACTGAAGTCTTATCGCATTGTCAATTGATTACTGATACTAAAATCAAAAACTAATTAATCTGAAAACAAAATTTGTTTTGGGTATTGAAAAACAGCCTGAATTCCAGCACTCTCAGTACAGTAAACTACCAAAATCTTGCTATCTGAGGCAACGCAGCAGAATGCTTAAAAGAAAATGTGGAAATATAAGAACTAACCTCGGCCCACAACAAGTTGCAAGGGATGAAACCCTAGAATTACTCCAGCTCACTAATGATCCCTTGCACAATCTTCTCACAACAAAAGAAAACACGCAAATTTCAGCATAAACAACCCTCCAAAAACCAAACACTCGAACAAAAAGAGAGAAACGAGATCCACCTTTCGAAAGTCCCGGGACTGGGCCGAGTCGAAGATCTGCCACACCTTGTCGAAATCCTGCCAGATCAACAGATCCCGACTGAGTTAAATCATTGTTCCGGCGTTCGGGGGCTAACAGCGGAGAGGAGAAAAACAAACAAAATCTTCAACGGAAAAGGGAGGCCCTCGAAAAACACTAACAAAATCTTCTAAAAGGAGAGCAATAAAACCATAATAGGGAAAGGAGCTTACCCGGATTTGTTTTTGTTTCTATGCGGTGGAGTTTTAAAGGTGGCGGGGGAGGATTCCGGCGTCCGGGGGTTGACGGCGGAGAGGAGCTCGCGGGGGTCGACGGAGTCTCAGATTTGCGGCGTGGGAGCGAGGGTTTCAGGAAGAAGATTAGGGCATCGACGGAATCCAGATGATTTAAAACAGTGGACAATCCTGATTTATTTTGACTTTTCGCGACTACCTTTAGCGACCACCTCAAGCGGTCGCTAAAGATGGCTTCTGCGACCGCCCCTGGGCGGTCGCTCGATTTTTTCTGCGCCAAAACCCCAGCCTCTAGTAGTGAAACTCATGGTGACGTTTAGATAAATGCCGTTAATAAATTCAAGGTATCGCCAATTGTACTATTTGTAACATTTAAATAAAAGCCGCTAATTTGTATGATGTGTTGGCAACGTAATGTGGCCGTCGCTATTTTAAAAATACCATCGTTTAGATAAATGCCATTAATAAATTCATCAAAATATTTTTAGTGGCATTTAAATAAATGCTGCCAAATTATATGATGAGTCGGTATCATATTAATGGTGGCATTTAGTTAATCGTCATTAAATTAAATTAGGACATTGGCGACGTTTAGATAAATGTCATTAAATTATTTAAGGTGCCAATGTACTATTAGTGGCATTTAATAAATGCCACCAATTTATATGATGCTTAGGCAAATTATTAGTAGTGGCATTTATCGTAACGCTGCTATTTATTTAAATGCCACCAATTTATATGATGCATCGGCAAATTATTAGTAGCGGCATTTATCGTAACATCGCTATTTTAAAAAGTGGTGGCCGTCAAAGAAATATAGTTAAAAAATTCAATGTGCCTCCGCTAATGTACTATTAGTGGCATTTAAACAAAGGCCGCTAGTTTATATTATGTGTTGGCAATGTAGTAGCAGTGGCGTTTATGGTAACGCGTCAGGTAATGACAACGATAAAGTGGCGGCATTTTGAGAAATGCTAGAGAAATGCTATTAATGTAGATATTCATGAAATGCCACTAAATTAATGGTTACGCCGGTAGAAAACCGTCACAAATTAATTAGCAATGTTTTTTGGGACAATTACCAGCGCATATCTAACGCCGGCAATTCTGTCTTTTTTTGTAGTGTGAATTTAGCTAGTAATAAAATAATAGATGTTATGACAACTACCGTTAGCATTTGTAATTGATAAAAAACAATGTACGTTAACAGTATTTCAGACATATATGAAGATTAGAATTCAAAAAATATTATATTTTTATTAAACAACAGAAATATTACATATTATTTAGCTACCATTTCTGTTGCTATAACAATTGTACTATAACAAAATAACAGTTGGACAATGGCCATTACAAAAGAAAGTCTAAACTACGTCTACTTCCTTCAAGCGTAATTATATTAACATTCTTGACTCAAAAATTACAGACACCTCCTCTACATTGAAGGTAAAATTTATAATATTAATTTAAGATGCACAATTACACTATATGTCCATCTAAATTTTACAAGTTACATTCGCCTTTCTTAAGATATATCATAATTACGTGTGTATCCCCACTTAATTCAAAAAATTATATTAATTTTTATATAATAGCATAGTAGCACATCCACGCTAAACTTAGTTTCATTAAATTAGAATTAAAAGAAAATTCAAATGTAATTATCCCATGCCTTAGAAAAGAGGGATGTAAAAGAATGATTTTGAATTTAAATTTAGTATTATCCTTGTGTAACATCATTTATAACTTATTTGTTCTAAATTAAGAGAAGATGCGAATGTAATTACAGCATACCTTTTGAGAGGATGTAATTTTTTATAAGACATCGGTGTGATGTAAAATTTTAGGGCCCATTTGGCAGCATATTTGGGTTGAATTTTTTATTTTCAAAAATAAAAAATCCAATCCAAATGTGTTTGGCTGAATTATTTTTGAAAACACTTTTTTGAAATTATTCTAAAAACCTAAATGAATTTGGAAAACATCGTAGCAACATTTTCTTCAAATTCATCTCAGACATTTTTAAATTTTATCCTTCCTTCCTCAAAACGCCCAAAACTTACGGATTCACCTTCTTCCTTCTTCCTTCTTTCTTCTTTCCACGACCTTTCTTGATGTGATTCGTTGTTGCCTTTCTTCGAAAAAATAGTTTCTGAAAA
The DNA here is from genome assembly GCA_900491605.1 of Calamus simplicifolius. Lineage (NCBI taxonomy): Eukaryota > Viridiplantae > Streptophyta > Magnoliopsida > Arecales > Arecaceae > Calamus > Calamus simplicifolius. The sequence continues at coordinate 61,822 of UESW01001778.1, read as the reverse complement.
CACCAAATCAAATATATTCCCGAATACTAAAAACCAAAAGAATACAACTCAGATTTTTAAATATAATTCATATTTTTAAAAATAATTTTCTAGATCACAAACCAAACAAAGACTAGGTAACTTTTGGCTATAGCTTTATTCAAGGTTTTGATCAAGCTAAATTCTGTGACGGACTTCCCCAACTGGCCGTTGAAAAGGAAAACGACCAAATGACAGATGCGGGCACTCTCAAGAAAAGTTGGAATCCTTTGGCGCGAGGAGGATAAGAAGTGATAGGCTAATACTGATACCAGAGAAGTTCTTGTTTCCATATGTTGATGTGAAATGGTCCCTGTGTTCTGCTGTCGAAATCAAGAAGACTTCATCCAGTCCATAGCACATCCTTCCAATCTTTCTAGTGGCATCCTTTTCTTACTTCCAGCAACCTGGTATCTTGTTATCACTATTTAGTGGTCATTATTTCACAAGGATAAAGAATCCAAACCACATCTTGCAGGATAATTGTACACAAAAAGCTATAAAAGGTGGTCCAAAGCCTAAAATTGCTCCAAGTCATATCATGATTCATTGAGTTTCTTTCTTTCTGATGCCTTAGGCCGCAATCCCTGTGCACTGAGCCAACCCTCGGTTTTCAGTCAATATCTCAAGTCTTTAGCTAACCCATTTAGTTATATGTACAGAATGATGAATAGTCCCTTAAATTATAATCTAATGGAGCACCATTGCATTAGCCCTAGTACAAATTTGTTTTCATGGAGATAAAATAACAGGGTTATAATGAACATATGATATCAAGGCTCATGAATGTTCTAATGAACATTCTTATTATACAAAAACATGGCCATCAACAGTGTTTACCCATTGGTCATCACTAAGCAGACATGATACATTAATATTTCAGTATTTTTCTTAACAATTGCTTATGGTATTCTGCATCTTTTTTCTCTCAGTTGGCCCCTGGCTCTTCTTGGAAAGTTCATTCCCGTCCCTCGGGTTCCTTTCAGGGACTATATTTTTAGATATCGGAGGAACTGATGCCAAGGTGCTGTTTCATGCTTCATATATATATGGTGGGTGACGTATCATAATTTTAATTTATTGTCAAACAAATCAAGACCACACACAGCATATCTTTTTCATAATAAAGAGTGCACTTAGGCTTATGCATGTTTCTTCATCTTGCAGATCAAAGGGCAGAGAGGCGGCAGTGAGATAACCAGATTTGGCGTGCACCTCTTGAATATTGAGGATATTTTGCTAAAATGCCTAGTTGCCACATTCTTGCATCATATGCTAAACAGTGTATAATTAATAGCTTTGTTTATAATATGTGCATTGATTGAACATTTGGTTCTATTTCGCTCTTAACCAAGTAAGAATTTTTTTTATACGGTATGATCTAATTAATTAATATATCGCAAGGTCTAATATTTGTAGCAAACAATATTTTGTTGCCTGCACAGAAGCTATCACAGATTTCCCGTCCATTCTCAGATTTGGGTATCATTTTTTTTTTTTTTCTCTTTGGTGAAATTGCAGTGCTTGCTTGGCAGTTTCTACTCAGCAGCAGTAGTATGTCTTCCTCTTTTTTTTGCCTTGCGCCTTAAAACCTGACAGCTTTCTCATGTTTTCGTTAAAAATTCTTGTTTAAGAGAATTGTTGAAGAGCTTCCTCCAAGTAGAGGTCCAGGTAACCGTTGGTTCTCTCCTAACACCTCTTCACAGGCTTCGTTTTTTCATTTTTTTTTTTCTAGCTAGCATCATTCATCTCATATCTAAGTTTTGGTTGTATCACAAGATCACACTAGAAAGTCGTGGCTACCATCAGGACGAAGGCCAAACGAAAACGAAGTGACAGTTGAATGTTTGCTTTGTATACGCATAACAGGTGGCTACCATTAATTGCTACACAAAACAAGACCATGCAGTAATGAAACACAACTGGTACATTGTATAAAAGAATCGATCTTAAAGGGCGCAACTAAGAAATGTGAAAGAAATAAATGAAAAAGGAAATGCAAGAAAGCGTCTAAAATAGGAAAGGAGCAAATCATGAACTCTCTTGCTCTATATTAGGAAAATTCTATTTGCATCGCTTAAATTACTCAGTATATTTTTTTTTTTAAAAAAAATTAAATACTTAAATTATCCTTAAATCTTTCTCCACCGCAAAAATCTATTCACACCCTGCCTGAACAAACCCTTCTTTTGCCTGTTTGTCGCGTGGAAACACGATTTCATGTATCATGGAAACAAACCCTCCCCCCCTCCCTTCCCTTCCTACGTTCCTTCGTCGGTCTTGTTAGGTCGAATAAAAGTCATTGTTTTAGACCGAACAAAATGCCTTTATTCGGCCATGCCAGACCAAATAAAATGCCTCCGTCGCTCACCGCTGCCGGCCGGGAAGGAGAAGGGAAGAGGAGAGAAGGGTGTCGATTGGGTGGGGTAAGGGAGAGGGGTGTGAAGAGATATTTTTACGGTAGGGAAGAGATTTAAGGGTAGTTTAAGAATTTATTTTTTTTAAAAAAAATCGAGGGATGTACCGAATTTGAGCGGTGTAAACATTTTGTGGGGACAGGTGCCTAGAGCATCCTATCCACATTATCATCCCCAAACATTTTGTGGATAGAGGCGAATCTTTAAGGAATTGATGCCGAGAAGTAAGGGAAGAGGATGCAATCCCTAACACATCTCCTCTTTAAATACCTACCTGCCATGCGCTTAGGGATTGGAATTGTTGGATGCAACGGTTGAGTTAGAACTTGATATGATTGGTTGGATAAGATTTTCTATAGATTTAAATTTTATAACGATTTTAAAAGATTCTAAAGGATCATTACCTTGTGAGAAAACTCTCTTTCTTTTTCTGATTTTATTTATTTAATTTTTTTTTGTAGTGGTTACTTTTGATATATATAAAGAAATATTGAAAAAGTAAAAGAAAAGAGAAATAGTTGGGAGAATTTGAATGTTACAGAAAGGAAAGGGAAAAGTAAAAGAAATGTTTTGAATTTTTTTTTGACTAGAATCATCTTTCTATTTTTAAACTATTAGGCAGCAGATAAAAGAAGAGATTTCTTGCACTATTTTTACTATCGATAATGGATATTAAATAAATAAAATATAAATATTTGTAAGTATACAAGTAAAAACTTATCATAAAGAGCTATTTTTTTTAGGATATTAATTGAGGCATCTTTCTTAAAACAATTGATGATACAATGGTCTTCTCTCAATCCATAACTTTCAAGTCTTTGACAACCTTATGTTTTCACAATCAGCGCCAAGTTGCTTCATTAACAAAAGTGAATCAAATGGATTAGAATTGTGATCGAAATAACAAATTGTATAAAAGCTAGGTTTAGGTTTTAAAAAATGTGTTATATCATTACCATAGACCTCCCCCAAACAACTATAATCACCATTATTTATCTAAAAAGAAGTGGCATTTTAAGTTTTAAAACTTAAATAGTAAGTATCACAACTATTTATAATGGTGCTATAATAGGAAACAACTATGAATAAATAGCATTATCATTTCTTTCTCTTTTTATTACATGAAAAATATTATACTTTAGACTATCCAACCATTTTAAAAGAAAATTTGATGAAAAAATTTTAAAACATAATTTTTTACTTTGAAAAAGATACAAATGAGAATAACAATCATAGTCTTCTAAAATGAGATAAATGGTCAAAATTGTTACAATGGCCATTATTATAAATATAGCACTGTTATTTACAATATGAGTTATGTATTTCGAGATAGCTCACAATTGCATAAAATTTCTAACGTAATCAAGTTTATTATTTTTTAAGAAATCAGTTTCTTTTACATTGCATTTTGCCATTCTAAACCACTTCAAGTGTAAGAATAGCAGCACTAATAGAATAATAGCCTTGAGCTTCTTAAAATCTCATGATGCATCTCTTTCTTTTGGTCTAAGTATCAAATCTCATAATGTTTAAATTAGAATTGACCCAACTATAAGTTTGAGTTTCCAATCATTTACACCCGCGGCTTATAGATCTCATGCAATTGAACGATGTATATTTAGGCCTTATAGATATTATTGGATTGCCATGAGCTTTACTTTGGAAAGAATTACTATGTTTAAATTAGAATTGACCCAACTATAAGTTTGAGTTTCCAATCATTTACACCCGCGGCTTATAGATCTCATGCAATTGAACGATGTATATTTAGGCCTTATAGATATTATTGGATTGCCATGAGCTTTACTTTGGAAAGAATTACTTTGGAAAGAAAATAAGAGAACACTACCATGGTAAGGACTCTGGGTGGCGGTAATAGTTATGGTAAGGACTCTGGGTGGCGCTAATAGTCATGGTAAGCCTAAACCTTATAGAACTCAAACATCTTAGCAAACATGGTACAGCCTAAACCTTATCGAACTCAAACTTCTGGCCTTTAAGAATACACCTAACGCAACCAAAAAAAATCTCGTAACCAACCAAAAATCCAAAAATCCAAAACTCCCATGGAGAGGGCAACGGAGATTATCGTCTTTTTTCTTCACGTCACGATGTTCCTCTGCCTGGCCGTGATGTTGTTCGTGGAGATGTACAGGGCCATCATCATCCTCGTCAAGCCCTTCAAGAAGCGCCCACAGAGGCGGTATACATGGGAGCCCATGCGCGATGAGGTCTTCGTCCAGATCCCCATGTACAATGAAAAAGAAGCAATGGATCGAGAAAACGCTTTGTTGCAGAGAAAGCTCGAAGAAGTCGAATCAGGGATTGGAAGGCTACTAGAGCACCCTCCGTCGACGTACATCCATGACGACGACAGGACTGCTCAAAAGATTGATTTCATCAAGAATCTGCTTACGGCCGAGATGAATACATGCTCTCCGCATAGGCTGGAGAACTTGAGTCGCATGGCCACGAGGCTGTCCATCCTTGAGAAGGCCTTTGTCGACTGGGCGAGTCCTAGCAGGTTCTCAAAAGTGGATGAGACCTTTGCCAACGGGGTGGAATCAGCGGACAACAATGGGGCCATCGACAAGAGTCCTGATACGTCGGCCTCGGGCTCATGCACTGAATCTTGGGTTGTCGATGAAGAATTTGAAGAAGAAAGCAATGAGAATGAGACGGTTGGAGAGAAGAAGCAAGAGACAGAGACGCTGCAGGAAAGAAAGGTAGTGGCAAAAGAGGATGGACAGGAAAGAGACGGCAATCGAAAGGAAAAGACGGTTGGGGAAGTCAAAGTAGAGACAGCTGAAGAGAAGAAGGGAAGACGGAAACAAGGAGAAGATACGGTAGGAGAAAGAAAGTCACATGCAAGAAGGAACAGCGGTAAAGATGAGGTAATTGATGAGAAGGAGGTAGGAAGACAGAGGAAAAAGAAGGGAGAGATGACAAAGGCCAGAAGAGAGAGGAATCGAGAGGCAGAGTTGGTAGGGTTCCAAAAAGCAGAGGTAAATCGGGATGACGAAGGAAGAAAGAGGAAACAACAATGCCGCCGTAGGGTGAGGAGCTGCATGGCCATGGGCTGCGCAGCAATAGCAGGATTCACGAGTGCATTGATTTTAGTGGCACTCGCAAATATCCGTTACGTGAAGGGGACGGTTTACCTTGTCCCAACCTGAGATGGATGCTTTCTTCTTTTTTGTTTTTAATTGAATGAATCTTTCTTAAAGTTTTTTGGCTTAGTTTCATTATGTACAAATTTGAAGATATGTGTTGACTTAAGTGGATTTTTGTGAGTTTCTTGAGTCGAGGGATTTTGATGTGATTTTTGTTCCAGGAATCGTAGTTGATGGTTTGCCTGCCTTTGATGCTCTGATGATTCGGCTTTAGCAATTCTTGCTTTATTTTTCAATTCGTTAGTGGCTTGAAAAAGAGGATGGCATGCAAGTTCGATCGGTGTCTGATTTGTGAAATTGGATGTGAAACTCTTTTGGCTCTGGCCAGTCTTGTGGATTTGATGCACATAGGATCAGTTGGTTGGGCCATTTTTTGTTCGTGCATGCATGTCGGGTAGTTGAGAGAGATAAGCTGCAGGGGCCAGTGTTAATGCATATCGTTTGATCTTGATTTCTTGATCTCTCTGTGAAACAGCCCTCCGGATCCAAACTTCTATCAAAACATTCTCGACTAGTTTCTCATTTGTTTGTCCAAAGAAAAGAACTTCAGGAAGAAAGCGAAATTTTTTGGTGAGGCTGAAGGTTCAGATCTTGATTACCTTAGTGCTTTTGAGGAGTGGTAATGTAATAGCGTTTGATTTACATGGAAAGAGGAGGGGGGAGGGGTTATGCGTGTGATAGAAGATATCAAATTCAAAAGATAAACCACAAAGGACACTTCGGGATGTATTTTTGGTCTGGTACATCTTACATATGCTTTCAGATCACAAACTTTTTTTAAAAAAATATTTTTCTGTTCTTTTTTGTTTTGGTTTAAAACTTGATTGATGCATATGGCATAGCTTCACATGTTATTTCTGAGCATGCTTCCTTGAGTTTCTTGCCCAAGGTAAAGGTTTGAGATTGGAGAAAATAACATATAGGCTAAAACTCATAGGAGTTTCTTTTAGCCTTAAATAACTGAAACAAGAAATAGTAAGCATTTATAAAATGGAGGAGAGATGAGAAAATTTTGAAGGTATTCTTGAAAACTTCAGATTTTTTTTTTTCCTCTGCTGTCATACTCTAGGAATTCTATTTGTTTTCATGTATATAATATTTCTACGTTATTGACATCACATAATATATGCAAAAATAGGTAGGTGCAAATTTGAGGATTGCAAGGAACTAAGGAATGATTTTCTGCAAGAAAGTAAGGAAAACACAACAAAAATAATATCAGTCAAAGGAGTAAGCAATGTATAATCAGAGTTTCATATGCAATATGATATGAGGCTTTTGGATTGTTAAAAGATAGTTTCTTGGGCATATAGTGCAAGGTCTATAGAAAACTCATGTTTTAACAGTCTGTGACAGCAAGAAGCAGAAATTTGGAATACATTTAGAGGATTCGTATTTTTTTTAAGTTGAAAATAGCTAAGGGATTAAGAGATTAAGTCCAGGTTAGAGGAAAGAAATGTATTCTGCAGTCTACATACCTATATATGTATGAAAGTTGGCAAATCAGCTCAGCAATTGAACAAGGGAAATAGTAGGAGAGGCAAGTGGGAGATGCACTTGAAATCTGAGGTTTATAAAAATAGATTGGTTATTTTTAACGGCTGATTTGGCTGGCTATATGTCCCAGCATGTTCATTCATCAAAGTAGACATTTGGTTTTGTAACAGAGTGTCATATAAGGAAATAGAAGAAAGAAGTTGAAGAGGAGATGAAATAAAAGAGAGAAGCACTCAAATTATTTATACATCTTCATTCTCTACCTACTTGATAGCTATTCTTTCTACTTGGTAGGATCTAGGAACTTTTCGTTAAGTAGGTTATAGGAAGCTCTCCTAGGAAAAAAAAGAATATAAAATGTAGAAAGTTCATATTGTGTATCTTAGAAAGTTTATATCTTATTAAATCTAGAAGAGTCTTTTTCCATAATCATCTTAAATCTTACAAAATTTTTCCATGATCATCTTAAAGCTTACAAAATTTTGGCATACAAGAGACATTCCTTTCTAATTAGGGGGAAAAAGAATTCTAATGAAAGGCTTAATGGACAAAGATTGCTTGACCAAATCCTTTCTAGTTCATTTCCACCTAGTACATTATCAATTGATATGGTTAAAAACTTACAATATATTTTCTTGCAAGGTGGGCTCTATTAGGAATTGGTACGATTTGGGTATCAGACCGATATAATTCAGTATGGGACGTATCATAGTGAATCAGTGGCATACCAATCAGGTGGATTAGGGAGCTCTAGGGAGCTCTAAGCCATGAACTACCATGAATCGGGCCAAATTGGGCTGGTTTGGCATGATCGATTTGGGGTTGATTTGGTGGCGGTTTAGTTAGTTCTCCCCCCTGTACCATTTCAAAAGGCTGAACCATTCCGGTTTTGAGCTGGTTTGGTTTGGTGGTGGTCCCAGCAAAAAAGTCTGAGGAAAAATAAGACATTTGGAAGACATTATTTTTGAATGATGTCAAAAAGAGAGTGACATTATTTTTTTAATAATTATTTTTAAAAAAACATATTTTTTGCAGTAAATATTATTATTATTTAAGGATACAAATCCTTTGAGGTGGCTTTTTCAAAGGTCCTATATTCAAAGCTAAGATCAAAATGGTGTTCCAAGAGTCCAGGCTTGTTGGTTTGCTACGATATCTTGCATGGCTCCTTCCTTCTGTCTTGTAATATATTTATGTATCTGACTTAAAAGGTGAGCTTTTGCTCCAGATGTTTCTGATGTTGAGATTTGAGCTGCTTTGATGCCCTCTGATAAGGAGGCTCCTGGACTAAATGGGTTTCAACATGGCTTTTTCAAGATGTATTGGCACTTTGTTGAGTAGGATATCTGTTTAACTGTGAAACAATTTTTTCATAATAATATCATGCCTAGAGCCTAGAAAGCCGACCTTTATCACTTTAATTCCAAAATGTGCGGACCCTAAGACTCCAATGCAGTTTAGATCCATTAGTTTATGTAACACAATTTATAAGCTTGTGGTTAAAATTATGACCGACAGACTTAAATTATTCTTACTTGAGCTAATTTTTGAAGAACAAGCAGCGTTTGTGCCAAGGTGGAGTATTTTTAATAACATTTTAATTGCCAAGTAGGAGATTCATTCTTTTCTTAAGCTCCTAGGACTAGATCTCTTATGGATGTAAAGCTGGATACGGAAAGAGTTTATGATAGAATTAATTGGGATTATCTTTTTGTGGTTCTTGCTTATTTTCATTTTCCTCCTAGATTTATTATTTAGATTAGGGGATGCATTAGGACTCCTATCTTCGCTATTTTAATTAATGGATCTTCTTCTGACTTTTTTATATCTTTTATGGAGTTTGTGCCAAGGATGCCCTTTGTGTTCCTACCATTATATTATGTGCTGAAATGATCACTAGGAGTATTGATCAAGTGGTTGTTTTGAAGAAAATCAAGGGTTTTCAACCTTATAGAAGGAGCCCAAAGGTCAATATTGTTTACTTCACTCTCAAACTATGAAAAATAATTGCTTGGCCTTTTAGGTAGCTATTCTTGATTATTATAGTTAATCTAGGCAGTTTGTGAACTTTCATAAGTCAATAGTCCAGTTTAGCCCAAGGATCCTCTCTAATGTAAAGTCAGAATTGCTAGATATTTTGGATGTTCGTTGTGTCCGAATGCTTGAATCTTACTTGGAGATCTCTCCCAGGGGTTTAAAATTTCTTTCTCAAGATATCCAACCTTTGAAAGAGAGGATTTTTGAGTGAATGGAATCTTAAACTTGGAGATACCTTTCTTTTCCTGGTAGGGTAACTTATTACATCAGTCTTATTTGTCTATTCCAATGCATATTGTATCTAATGTGGTGGTCCCTAAAGGATTTGTAGCTTGATTTTTCCATCTTATTCATAGTTTTCTATGCGGGCATTGTTTTAATCAGCGAGCTATTCATACTATTGCCTGGGATGTCACCTGTAGACCTTCAAATGAGGAGAGATTGGGTATTCCTAGAGGGAAGATTTTGTTTGGGCGATTTGCAGGTCAGACGTTGCTGCTTCATCCCATGGGTCTTTGTGCTAGAGTTTTTCATGCTAAATATCAGTTTTAGGGTGATTGGCATGCTTATATTCTACCTAAGTGTGCTTTTTCGGTTTGGAAGTTGTTATGCCAATATTCTGTTCCTTCATCTAATTACTTTCTACTGTGGTCCATTGGGGCAGGATACACTGTCTCGACAGTGTCTCAACCTTGGTGCTCTCCTTTGCTCCCATAAATAACCCAGCTATCTCCTCTTATCACTCTACACAAATACGTGGAAAACCCATTGCATTGTGCATATCCCATTAAAATCTTCCAGTTTAAATGAACAGTATTCATTTTATACAAAAAGTCACGTAATCAAACAAAGCCATTTGTTATTCTAGTGTCATTAATTCATTATTTCTTGTTATATAATAGGCATGGTTATAGCATCCATTATTTTATTCAGAAAAAGTTTCAATCAATGTCACTTTCTGAGTAAAAAATTATTATTAATTTCATGTCTTCGAGGGGGGAAATCATCTTGATGATTTGTCGGCTAGACAGCCTCTTATTGTGTGCACACGCAAGCAGAATTTCAGAGCAGAATTATTGCTTAATTGAGATAACAGATTACAGTTTCGGATTCTCTTTAACATCAATCAATTAATGATTAAAAGCATCACTTAATTACTGAGTGCAATATGAACAACAAACAAAGGATCTATATATATGAAGTTTGGGAAGGTCTTTATAATTAAAACTACCGAACAGTATCCTTCAAAGCAGTATCAATTGATACAGATGAATCTTATCCAGGCAAGAACTTATCCTGCTATCAAAAATAAAACCGTAAAACTGGACAGGCTTTATAAGCATCGGCTGTAACCCATGGTTTTGAACTCAACCATCTTGGAATTGGGGTGCAAATGCGCTATGGTTCAGATGTATTGCTCTTGGAGCTTACTGGACCTGCAAACATGAATTTCAACCTCATGTCTGATGTGGAAAGCTCCTCAAGACTGCAAGCAAGAACATCTCTGGATATCAAAGATAAACAGCATACACCATCCTTGATCCTAAACCTCCCAAATTCAATCATATCACAGAGAGTGCCAGAGTATAGATTATATCATATCCATATACTAATTGAGTAATGCAGAAAGCCTGATCGTATGGGCAACAAAGAGAACATGAATACAAGAAGAAACATAGCCAAAAACTATCTCAGCTCTGAGAAGACGACCCAGGTGCACCTGGAGGGTACTGCTGCCCTGTAGGAGGTGCAGCCGGAGGTGGGGGTGGAGCCATCATAGACTGGTAAGGAGGATACTGCTGCTGATAAGGCGGCAGTGGTGGGGCCATGTATCCGTATGGTGGATAATACTGTGGGTACTGGCCCTGAAGATGTGGTGGCAAAAGAGGGTATGATTGCCCTGAGCTATTTGGTGCTCGCAGCAGTCCCTGCTGCTGTGGTGGTGGTGGTTTGTCCGATCCCCCTTTGCTATCACTTGTTTCATGAGAAGGGACTAGAGCGCCCATTCTCTGAGGGTCCATGGAGGGGTAGACGGTTCGCTCTGCTGGGGGTGGAGCAGGAATGTTAAAGTAATGGAGCGGTGGCTGCTGTTGGTCCTGCGTGCCTGGTGGTTGAGGCTGCTGGTTGCTTTGCTGCTGGGATATAACAGCCCTTGGAAGCATCCCTACATGTGACACAAGCCCTTGCCTCACAGCCTCATCATCTGGTACCTCTCCTTCTGGTTTGGAGATCTGTGGCTTTCCCCACATCAGCTTCAGACGCACTCCTTTAATGACCAGCTTGTTGGCTAGATCCTCTGCAGCCTTTTCTGCTCCTTCTCTTGTTGTGTATGTCACAAAGGCACATGCTCGTTGAAGCACCATCCTGATTGACTCAATCTCACCATGGGCATAGAAGTGATCCCTCAGATCCTGCTCGGTGATTCGGGCATCAAGGCCCCCAACGTACAGCGTCCTTATGCTCTCATCTTCTGGGGGAGTCAGAGATGGCATCTCACCTGCCTTGCTTAAGAGCTTCATAGCGACTGGGTCATTCACCCTACAAACAAGAGACGCCATCATTATGAGAAAACAACAATTCAGTGGGGAAAAAATCAAAACAAAGTGAAAAAATGCAGAGAATTCCCGAGCAGATAATTAAGACTGATCAGAATGATGAGGTGCACAAGATCAGCAGACAGAATGTTCTGAAATCCAGATTCAGATTTGTTGAGTCAGTGGGTACCTCACCAATATCTTGAAGCCCATTTGAACTCTATCCATAAAACAAATTTGCTTTAACCCACAATCTAATAGTGCCAATGAGGCAATGACCAGCTCATTAGAGCTTCATCGGTACTTATAGTTTACCATGTCCTCCAAGATCCAGATTTTTTCATGAACAGATGAGGTACAAAATTGCCAGCGTTTCTAATTGACCTGCTATGGACTAAATCAATCATCTTTTATTGGACCTAGGAGGTATTCTGAAAAATGGACTGCAAAAATTTAAGAACTGCTGGACTTGCATGATTTGGTCAAAAGGCAACCAATATCCAGTCATCATAGCAAAAGCAAGCATCAAGGTAAAATGACTCTAAAATCATAGCTTGCATGAAACAATTGCACCACACTCAATCTCATAGCAATTTTATTTGTGTTGTATCACTGGCATGCATATCATGCTAGCTAGAAAGATGGTCTCAATGGAGCATAAAAGCAAGTACAGCAAACGATCTCAATCAAAGATGAGGAACTTAAAGACAATAGCATATGATATAAAATATAAGCATCTTACTGCCTATCGAAAGATTATATTTTGATCAATGGTACTGAAGTGCTAACTCACGTCCTAGGTTTGGTAGATACTGTTTAAGATGGCATGCGAAACCTAATGGTTTGCACCAGATGCTTAATGCAGATAGCAAACCTTGGTCAGCTGTCATACGTACCCATAGTACCGATCTTTTATGTTCTGTTGAGATAACTCCCCGGTAACAGGCATCTCATGCCGATATGGGCATTCAGCACCACGTGTGCATTCACCACGCGCATAAAAGCTACAGACATGTGCCCGGTTTCTTTTGTAATATGGTGTTGTCCTTTGAAGCTTTAAAATGGTGTCATTTGGACGTGCCTTTCCATATGAAGACTCATAATCTATGCCAGCTCTAGCCTGTAATGGAGGTAATATGTCAACAAAAGAAGAGACAACACTTTGTCTAGATGCTAAAAAAACAAGCATATATGTATGCAAGATAAGAGTAGATTCTAAACATAACAGCTGTAAATAGTACCAATTACCAGTTAATGCAATCAACTTTTATTTATTGCTTGTCTGGATCATAGATATGAGGTCACGAGGTCAGTTACAAATTCAACTTGGGATATGTTCCCACATTCTAGTCAGGTCCAGAAGCCAAATGGACACACCCCGCTAAAATCTATAAGTCTGTCCAAATGGAAAATTATATAAACATAGGTGGGCATGTAGTGGTATGATTGTTGAGTTGATCCAACTGGAAAATTTCAGTGACATCATACATAGAATACAATAAATGAAGTGCTTGTGCCATCAGAGATTGCAGTCATTAATGAATCAAACTAAGGTGCCACAGGAGGATTGTGCCATCAGAATGTATCTCTGCTCCCACAAGGAGCAACACAAACAGAGACTGCACTAATTAATGAATCAAACTGAGGTGCTTTTTTTGCTTCATATTTCTTCAAAAAAATATACAACTTATTCCTGAACTGCCAACAAGCTCCTAATCTCGAGTTTCCTTTACTTCATAAGCAGTTTCACCAACTTCTAGACTTTGCATATGTGATGTGGCTCATTGCAAGGCAGTGCTACAACTAAAGAGATCTTGCCTTGAAATAATTCTTAGCCATTGATTGGCATAGATAATGCAGTGGCAAGCAAGGAAAAATGCATGGGGGAACCAACAGGCAGACTAACATATCAAGAATTGCAAGTGGATTAAATTAGATTTAAAACCAACAAAACTTAAGTGAGGTGAAACATGTATCATATCTCATGCTAGCCTTACACAAGGATTTAAGTGTTCATAGAACAAGGTGTGTCGGCATGTGGCTAACATGACACATACCTGGCCAGACTGAAAAAAGGAAAGAGATTTGCAAAGCACTTTTTAATTAAAATAATATGAAAAACTAAATAGGTGCCATGCCAATCTGTTTCAGGTGCCAGCAATGGCCTGGCAATGGCCAACACTTGAAATCCTAGGTAAATATTTCACCACTTTGGTGCGGTTTCAATTTTTCACGGAAGACTCTTAGGCATTTAATAGACCTTACCTTCCAGAAAACCCTCAAAAATGTCAAGACAACAAAGCTAGGATTACTTTGACTTTCAATTAAGTAGTTTTGATCCATTCTTACTCATAAGCTCTGCAGTAAAAATTTCAAGATTTTAAAGATAGATCTGTTACATCCTCAGAAAAAGCAACTAAGTACATAAAAAAAACATAGCAAAAGAAGTTCCAGGAGAATCAAAAGGAGCAGGACTAGTAGGAAAGAAAACTTGGCGGTGGAATGAGAAAGTTCAAACTGTCATCAAGCTTAAAAGAACAAACTATAAAATTTGGCAAGAGGCAAGGGATGAAAAAAATCTTAAAAAGTATAGGAATGCAAAGAAAGAAGCTAAAAAAGCGGTAAATAATGCTAAACTTAAAGCGTATAATGATTTATATAATAGACTAGATATGAAAGAAGGTGAAAAGACTATATATAAATTAGCAAAACTAAGAGAAAAGAAATTAGCAAAACTAAGAGAAAAGAAGGTGAAAAAATATATAAATTAGCAAAAGATCTTGACTATATTAAATGTATTAAGGATGACGATGAAAGAGTCTTAAAAGAAAAGATAAAAGAACGATGAAAAAGTTATTTTAAAAATTATTAAATAAAAATAATTTGGTACATTTAAGGGTAGTAGAAGGATGTGATAACCTAGGAGTAACAAATAAGTATAATTTTTTTCGTAGATTTAGCATGTTGAAGGTTAAAAAGGCTTTGAGTAAAATGAAAAATGCAAAGGCATTAGGACCAGATGCAATCCCTATTGAGGTTTGGAAAGGCTTACGAGAAATCGGAGTCATGTGGTTAACCAATTTATTTAACAGGATTGTAATAACTAAAAAAATGCCGGATGATCGAAGAAAAAGCATATTGATACCCGTATACAAAAATAAAGATATTCAAAACTGTACAAATTATAGAGGGATTAAGCTAATGAGCCATACAATGAAATTATGGAAAAGAATAATAGAAAATCGATTAAGAGCTAAAACTTTGGTGTCAAATAATCAATTTGGATTTATGCCTGAAAGATCGGCCATGAAAACTATTTATTTATTAAGAAGATTGATAGAGAGATATAGAGAAGAAAAAGACCTTCATATAGTCTTTATTGATTTAGAGAAAGAATATGATGGATTTTAGAAAAAAAGAAGTTACCAAAAGATACATAGAATTGATAAAAGATATGCATGATAGAGCAATAACTATTGTTAAAACAACAATAGGAGAAACTAATGAGTTTTTATTTACTGTAGGTTTACATCAAGGATCTGCCTTAAACTCGTATCTTTTTGTATTAGTTATGGATGAATTAACCAAACATATTCAAAATGATATCCCATGGTGTATGTTATTTGCAGATGATATAGTGTTGATTGATGAAACTAAATCCGGAGTAAATACTAAGCTAGAGATTTGGAGAGAGGCTTTAGAATCTAAAAGTTTTAAGATTAGTAGAACTAAAACTGAATACATGAAATGTAATTTTAGCGGGAGTAAAAATACAAATGAAGAAATAGTAAAGATTGCAAGTCAAAAGATATCAAGGAGTAAAAAATTTAAGTATTTGGGATCAATTATCTAGCAAGGAGGTAAAATAGGTGAAGATATGAATCATAAAGTTAAAGCAGGATGGATTAAGTGGAGGAGTGCTTCGGAAGTATTATATGATCGGCGCATCCCATTAAAATTTTAAAAAACTTCTATAAAATTGCTGTTAGGCTAGCTATGCCATATGGAACAGAGTGTTGAGCAATATTGAAACAACATGTAAATAAATTAAGTGTAACAGAAATGCGTATGTTAAGATGGATATGTGGTAAAACTTTAAAAGATAGAATTAGAAATAAATATATAAGAGAAATGATAGGAATAACCCCAATTGAAGATAAAATGAGAGAAAATCAATTATGGTGTTTCGAACATATGCAACGTAGACCTTTAAATGCTTCAGTTAAAAAGAGTGATATTTTAACAATTCATGATAAGGATAGAGATAGAGGTAGACCTAAATTAACATGAACAGAAAAATTAAAAGAGATATAACTATTTGTAATTTAAATATCGACTTGGTCCTAAATAGAACAGAGTAGAGGAAGCAGACTCATGTAGCCGACCCCATGTAGTTGGGAAAAGGCTTAGATGAGTTGAGTTGAGAGAACTGTTACATCCTCAACAGCAGTAAAAAAAACCCATCAAAACCCTTCCCTTTATTCTTTTTCATTATATTTGTCTTCTATTTTTTCCTTTCACTATCTATGACTAACACACACTATTATACCTCAAAAATTTATTGTGTTCATGCAATCCTTATTGATAATCATAAGTTTATAACTTCTAGAATTTCCTCGAACTAGGACTACTAATGATGCGCTCTCAGATGTGCCTTTCTTTAGCAGATGTGTTCACTTCAAAGACCACCTTGATTTTAAAAATAAAAGCATTGTTCTTTAATCAGTACATAAACTAACTCTGACAATAATGATTGATTTTCAGGATTCTTTAGCAAAATACCAAGTTTTCTTATATTTCTCAACAAATACATATCATCAGAATTTAAGAAGTAAATTTGTGTTTTTTGTAATGTTTGCATTCACTTCCATGGGAAACCTGGCCAAGCTTACTTCAAGCCAAATCTGCCAAAAGTATCTTTTCCCAATGATGTAGCATTTTAAAAGTTTCATCTTCTTAATCTTTGGGAAGTGTAAAATTTTAGACTCCATAGTCTATCATGCTTAGTAGTCCACAATCAATGAAAATACATATACTGCAATTGATCATAAAGTGATTTGCTGTAAACATCATCAAGCAATTAAAGGAGAACAGTGATGCTTGAATTGATTGAATATTACTTTTATCATGCAATTATTCCCAAAGCACCAATTTGGAGTCGAAAAGTAAAAGTTGCTTTCATGGAGACCATTAAACTGCAGATAGAAATTGCTTTACCAATTAATCTCATTAATGAATAAAATAAAATCAAGTGATCCATCTTCTGTCATAGAGAATATAACTCTTGGATATAGAAAAGGATTTCTTAGTCTAGAAGAGCTGATATTGGGAGGAAATCTAAAATTCAATACAACAGTAAATTCTTTTACAATGTGCCTTCGTTTCTTTTGCAATGCCAATAAAATAAAATAAAATAAAATTCCTACCTACAGACCTCAATCAATTTTTTAAAAAAAGTAATTAAAATCTGTTGCATATCCAGGATAACACTATCATGTTCAATATCTACTAAATCCTCTTGTAAGGCACTGATCCAAGAAAAACAAATGTACACAAAAAATGTTACATTAAGTACCCTGCCACGACAAAGAATAAGGAATGGCCACATATAAAGACAGACCAAAAAAAAATTCTTTAGCTGTAAACGATTCGTATGAATGTGATACTAGTAAAAAAATAAAGTTAAAAAGCAAGTTAGCATAAGAATATGTAGAAGCTGTTCACTAACATACCCTGCGATCATGTTCTTCTGCAAAATACTCCCTATTCACGTCACTCTTCGGGATCGCATCGTTGGAATTGATAGTTAAGGCAGTGTCCCGAACCTGAACAGGCAACCCATACTCAAGATCCAAGAGGCAGACCTGGCACACGTTTTTAAGTTTGCAACATGTCTGGCAGATCTCCGACTTTTTGTATCTTGCATCGCGTCCTGGTCTCCACCTGAAGACCGTAAATGGCCGTGTGCAGATCTTACACTCCTTGTCGTAATCTGCCCTCGTCTGTGCAATCCAAGCAAAGATACCATGAATGTCATTGCTCACTTCCACAATGAAATTTTAACTCAGCATATGAAACAAAAGACCATGATACAAGACCATGTCAAATGAAGAAAAAGTCATTGCCACCAAAGAATACCACATTCATAGACCAAACCATTCTTACTCAAACCCAAACCAGTTGTGAGCACTAAAAGAAGTCAAATACATGTTCAAGTACTGGTCAAGATTTTATCCTATCAGAACAAATTTTAAAGGTTGAATTTTAACAGAAATAAAGGGGCCAACTGCTGCGTTTAATCAGACCCAACGAATTCCTTTATTATTCTAACTACTGAAAATCAAATCTGAATTCTGAGTCTTAGACACTACGTTTGGCGAGACCTGCAACTCCAGATTCAAAAAACCAACGTAGTCCCATACTACCCTAACTGACTAAAAAAGTTCTTGAACGCCAAAAGTAAACCAAAGTTAAGCGGAAACTACACATATATACACGGGGGGTGTAAAAGAGTAGAGTTTCAATCGCCATATATGATTAGGATTTCAGTTAGTTTTAACCTTTGAAGACGAAGAGAATGGAAGAAAGAGCTTCTATTGCAGTCGCCAATACTCTTCAACAAACCTTCAAGAGATTTCAGTCTTTATTTAACGAAAAAAAGGTCTGTTTTACCAGACCTAGATCTGTGATCCACTAATCAAATCGTCCAAAAGCTTCATTTTTGCAGTAATAATTAACAAATATGATTTCTGAACGCTAAAAGAAAAACCAAACCCGACAACTATATGAGCATAAAATTCGAGAAAATAAACCTTGGCTTTCACTTCCTTTGTCTGGAAAGACCTAGGGATTTCGCAGGCGTCCTTATTTGCCCCTTCTTAGAACACGGCGAAAGAAGAAACGCAATCTCAATCACAAATCTAATCGAACGAACCTTCACAAGATCTGATCATCGTTTAATAAAAGAGATCAACAGCACTCAGTTTAATCAAGACTCGGATGTCCTAATCCTCCCATGCTTCCTCTATACCTAATTAGAAACCTTTCTATTAGAACACCAAACCAGAGAACGAATGAAGGAATTGGAAAATACGACTAGGGTTCCTGCTCCTTTTGCATCTGTGGCTAGGGTCTCTAACTATGATCCGCTTCGAAAGAAGGAAGAGGGTTAGAGATAAGAGAAGAGAGGTTGGAAGAAAGAAGACGTACCATTCGAACGTAGGGGTTGTCACCAAGGCAGGACTCGCAGATGATGGGAAAGTCGGAGCGCTCCCATCCGTCGGCCTGCGCGTCTCTCAGCAGCCGATGCGCCATCGCCGACGACGGAAGAAAATAAGAGAGGGCGAGACTTCCTACCGATGCCCCCCTTTTATACGGGATGAAGGATGGTCTAAAAGGTCACGGCCCACGTTTGCTACGGGCCATCGTAATATGGAGCATGGACATCTTCCGGTTCATAGCTTCTTTTCCTTTCTCTTGAAATAGCCTTAGTGCATCGACTGCCGTGCAAAACAAACGCATTATAAATAATAAATAATATATATTTATATATTAAAAATAAAAGTATTATTTTTGCTTTTCTAGGAAAAGGACTCTCGTATTTTTCTCTTGCTTGAAAAATTTTTACTGCGCAATAATTGGCCATATAGTTTCTGCTACACTCATATGATGCAAAACAAACGCACCCTACACGGTGATTGAAGCATCACGTATGTCAAGAACAAAAATATTTTTTAATTTATAATGCTTATGTATCATGTATTATGCATAATACAGTTTGTATTACATGCGGTGTAGTAAGATTTTTTATCTATTTTTTCAAAAAAAATGGCACATCAGGTCGATCAATTGGGTGCGCATAGGCCACACATCTTGTGGGCTGGCCCAAGATGCATCTTTTAAATTTCTAGGCCCAATCAAATTTTTTAGGCCTATATGACCCGACTAAGCTAATTTTAGATCCATTTAAATTTAGAGGGATAATCTTTGTACATCACTCCGATGCAATGTAACCTACATTGAGTAGATGATTCGCTAACGTATGGATCCGTCCATGGGGCATCCTGCAGCGAGCCCACGTACAAATAAATTACGACGCTCGATGCAGGCCATGCTGCACCAAAATGATGTACAAAGACCTTTCCAATTTGAAGCATAATTGCTTAGAAAAAATATACCCAAACTATATATATATATATATATATTAAAGATATCCATTCATGGACCAACCAAAAAAATTGAGTAATTTAAATATCTAAAATAATACTTTTTTTTTTACTCTTAATGCATGAGCTAGAAATTCTATATATATATATATATATATATATATATATATATATATATATTGTGTAAGTATTTTAAAGATAATAAATATATTTAATAATTCAAATCATTGATATGAAACCATTAATATCTAAATCTAAGCCTAATTAGATATGAGTGAAGGTTCTATGAAATGTAGCCAAATCAAATTCTTTATCTATATATTAAATTCATGATGTTTGAATGTTCATTTGATGTTTAAAAATTTAGTCAATATGAATTTAGTTTTGAATCAAGTATTAGTTCAAGTTTGAATTTCCCTAACTTGATTAAGGACTTTCATGCTAATCAATTACTTTTATATTCAGCCTAATTTGAAATTAAACTCAAATGAAATTGAAAATAATAATAATAATAATAACTAGATTTTAATTGTTATGCTTTAAACTAATTTTAAATTAAATTTAATAAAATTTAGATTTAAATTTATCGATCTCAATTGTATCCTGATAATGTGGATGCCAATCGAAACAATTAATGCTCATACTGTAATAGCTTTCATTTGCGCTTTGATTGATATGTAAGAATTGATTAGTCTAATTTACCAAAAATAAGGTAAAATATATCCATCTAAGAACGGTTGTTGTTAGAAAGTGCCACAAGATACATGACCATCTAGGCTCCATAATTGTAACATTCCATACAATGTCCATATAATCATGCCATCATATAAAGTCAAAATTATCCAAGTACCTATCAAATAGGTAGGATAGGAATATATCAAACAGTTTTAATTTGCACTATGTTGTTGAGCTTCAAAATGCATTCATCGACACCTCATGTGCCTTCGGTCTAAAATATGCACAAAAAACATGCTTGTGTGCCACTTGGTTTTCTATTGTTTGGTACGATAGCAACAAAGATTATAATGAGAAAGAAAAAAAAATTAATCCTCGTAAAAAACTGATAGAAATGAATCTAAATAGATTAATTGAGAAAGAATTTCTAAAAATTCATTAGGTTCAGATATGAGAATAGAAATCTTCATGTTTGAACTCGAATTTGTTCTCATCTTTGAGATTCCATAATTTTCCTAAATGATACTAGATGTATTATGTAAATTTGGACCTCAAGTTTTGCTTCCAGGCCGCACTTAAATTAACCGCTAGATTTATAATTGACGGCTGTTGGCCAGCAATTATATGAGATAGTTGTTGGCTAGTAGCCTTTTTAACATATTTTAGATCTCTTCTTATTTATAATGAATTTTACGTTCAAATGGGTTTCTTTTTTTTTTTTTTTAAAGGCTAGCATTAGCTCTAATATTGAAAGCTACTTCTTCTTTATAAAAAAAAAAAATAGCATTAGCTCTAATATTGAAAGCTACTTCTTGAAAAAATAAAAATAAAAAATAGCGGGATTGAAGATTTTCTGCAAAGAATAAGGAAATGTAGGATGGGGATGGTTGGAAATCATTCACTGGTTGAGTATATAATATAGTGTAGGAACACTATACAAAGACAAATAAAAATCACCCCAAATTGTAAGATCCAAAGCAATTAAGCTGCCAGCTAAAAATAAACACACAACAACGGCTCCAACACGAGTGCATCCAACTCCAAAAAGATAACATTAATCATGTACGTACGTACTGAACATTTACTTTGGTCCTAAGAGTAAGCTATTGAATAATAAGCTCATGTTCGTATAAGAGGTTCCATCTTCTCTCACAGCCTTCTCCGCCATCCCCTTCAACTTCCCAACCATCTTTCTCATATCCTTTCCCTTCTCTCCATCCATCATCACCTCTCTGATAAGACTCTGTACTTCATCCCTTTTGACATCGGAACCGATCTCCACGCCAATCCCCCATTTCTTGCAAGCCAAATAAGAGTTGGTCGCCTGCTCGGCGAAGGCAGGATAACATATCATGGGCACCCCACCGCAGATGCTCTCCAATATTGAATTCCACCCGCAATGCGTCAAGAACGCCCCAACCGAAGGGTGCAAGAGAACCTCCTCCTGTGGACACCAACCCGCCAACAAACCCTTTCCCTTGGTAATTTCTCTCGTAAAGTATTGCGGCCAACCGGCCTCGTCGCCGGAGACGAGGTCGGAACGGACGACCCATAAGAAGTAATGATCACTGTTTGCAATTCCCTGGGCAAACTCCAGCAGGTGCTCCCTGGACAAGTTTATCATGCTTCCAAAGTTCACATACACCACGGATTTCGGATCCCTCCGATCCAACCACTCGATGCACCTCGCGTCCTCTTTCCATAGGTTCGATGGCAGAGGTGTGGACGAATCGTCGAACACCTGCGCGCAAAGCATGGATATAGAGCCGACGGTGTAAATGGGAGGCAGCATCACTCGTCCCAATGCGTCTAAGAGTTCATGCTCCAAGTCTTGGAGAGTATTCATCATGATCGCAGAGGCCTGGAAAGCATCTCGTGTCTCGTTTAACACGTAGTTAAACAAGATGTCGTTCGGGTCTGTCACCTGAAAGAATGCCGGAAGATCTCTTAATCGCATGCCACTCATGCCAGGGATCCAATCCACGGGAGCGTCAAGGAATCCATTGGTGAGATAACTCTCCTCTACACAGTATTAAAAAAAAAAAAAAAAACCTGCAGTAAATATGGTGTGGTAGTCATCCAAGCTGCTAAAGTGGACAGAAACCCAGGAGGAAAATATTGGGCCTGCAAGCCATAACAATTGGGGATCGATCGTAGCTATTTGACCAACATAATCGTATTTAGGTGCTAATTTCATGCCTCTGGCCACGCCAGTTTTGATTGGCATCGTTTGTTCTAGGCTAAAATATATTTTGATTCTAAAACTTTTCAGTGCTATATTTTAATTAGTTTTTTTATAATTTAAAATGTTGTATTTTTGATATTCCATGGATCATTTAAAATAGATGGAATAGCTGATAGTGCAAAAACGTAGGTTGTTAATTATATATGACAAATTAATTTTTCAAATGATAACTACTCATGTTTATATTAATTCTTTCATCAATTTTTAACTGACTGGCTATATATAGAATGATAATTTATATGTTTATATTAATTACTTCATCAATTTTTAACTGACTGCTCAGAGAAAGATGTCGGAAATGCATAATTCTAATAATAATAATAATAATTAAAAATTTAGAGACTATAATAAATTTAGAGTGAATATTTGAACATCGAAAGTATATTTTTGCCTTTATTTTATTTGGCTGAGCATAGGCCAAGGAATTGGGACAGGGGCATAGAGACGAAATGAGATCATATATAGTTGCAACTTAGAAATATCAGGTAAAATACGGTTCAAACTACAATAATCTTCATCCAACTTCCCAAGTTCCTTGGAATTAATGGTTGGAGAGGACAAATCCGCACAGTGATTTATATATATATTAGAACTAACAAAAAGGGCTAGCTTTAGATAATTAGATCAACCAACCGAACCGGCCGTCAGTAGACTCTTTGTTACCTAGCTACTAATCGTTGATAATTAATCACCAGAGAAGAGAGAGAGAGAGAGGTTAATTAGACCTTTGAGTGGCGCCAGGCCCTTGTCGATGAGCTGCGGGTAATGGAGGTAGCCCATCAAACCAGTGGCGCTGGCGGTCCAAAACATGATGTCAGGGATGCCGAGCTCGGCGGCGGCCTTCCGGCCGAGGCTTAGGAGGCCATCCCAAATCACAAGGCTAACTCGGGGCGCTGCTGCGGCGCTGTTAAGCCTAACCAGGAGTTCACGAAAGGAGACCAACCCATTCTTGGTGAGGGACTCGCACATGCTGGGTAGGTGCCGGTTGCCGTCGAGATCGGACGGCGGGAGGCCGTCGGGGAAGGTCTCGAACCGGAAGTCGTCGGAGCCCTTGACGGCATCGGGGCCGCAGGCTTTCGAGAGGCGGGCGTGGTCGAAATCGGTTAAGACGAAGGTGATGAAGAAGCCCTTGGTGTGGAGGATCTTGGCCAGCTTAAGGAAGGGTTTTATGTGGCCTTGGGCTGCCATCGGGACGCAAACCGCATGAGGCCTTCCCTCTGTTGTTGATGGCTTGGCTTCCATTCTCCCACTCTGCTGGTTGGACTGCCAACTTCTGCCGAGCGCTTCGCTTTGTAAAGGCGCTCTGCTTCGCCCCCGTCTCCTTCACCTCGACGCTAGCCGACAACCGACCTTCAATCAAACTCCGAAGGAAATATATATAAAAAAAAAGAGAGTGAAATTGCAGCGAGCCACTCAAATTTGACCTTTTTTTTTTTTTTTTTTTTTTTTTTTGCGTTGCGTAAGCCTGGGGAGAGATCTTGTGGTGGCGAAACTTGGTAACCAGGGTGGGGAGGAGGTTTGTCTGGAAAGACCTAGGGATTTCGCAGGCGTCCTTATTTGCCCCTTCTTATTAGAACACGGCGAAAAAAGAAATGCAATCTCAATCACAAATCTAATCGAACGAACCTTCACAAGATCTGATCATCGTTTAATAAAAGAGATCAACAGTACTCTTTAATCAAGACTCGGATGTCCTAATCCTCCCATTGCTTCCTCTATACCTAATTAGAAACTTTTCTATTAGAACACCAAACCAGAGAACGAATGAAGAAATTGGAAAATACGACTAGCGTTCCTGTTCCTTTTGCATCTGTGGCTACGGTCTCCAACTATGATCCCCTTCGAACGAAGGAAGAGGGTTAAAGATGGAGTCGTTTTTATAACTGGTGCATTTTTGCACCGGTTTGACAGTTAAGGAATGGGTTTCAAAGATATTGCAGGGAAGGTGTTAAAGGGAAAAATACCATTTGAAATGGCGTTTTTTCGGTGCCATATCATCTCCCGAAGCTCGGCCAAGTCAGCCACGGAGCTGACATGGAAAACCATAAAATCGCCACATGGTGTGGCGATTTCACAACAAGTGAAATCACCACATTATGTGGCGATTTCACAATTCTGAAATTGCCACATCATGTGGCGATTTCACAAACATCATGTGGCGATTTTAGATCAGTGAACTCGCCACATGGTTGGCGATTTCACTTGTTGTGAAGTCGCCACATCATGGCGTTTTTCTCTCAGTTTTTAACCCCGGCTGCCCGACTCTTCTCTTCTTCTTCTTCTTCCTCCTTCTCCCAGCCGTCTTCTTCTTCTTCTTCCTCCTTCTCCCAGCCGTCCGCCTGTTTCCATCGTCCTGGTCAGCGGCAAGCGGAGCTGCCATCCCCCTTCTTCCTCCTCTTCTCTCTTGCTGCATTCGCTCCCAGTACATTTTACAAGTAAGTTCTGATTTGCCTTGAGATTTTCTAGATTACAAGTAATTTTATAACCGATTTAGTCATCTTAGTGTTTTAAGAACTTAAAGGAGGAGCAGAGAGGAGGATTAGTGGTTTGGGAGGCGAGTGGGAGTAACAAAGTAGCGTGGATCGGATCTTTCCGCTGGTGGGAGTTTGGTATTTCCAAAGATTCTTAGTGTTTTAGAATTTAAAGGAGGAGCAGAGAGGAGGATTAGTAGGTTTGGGAGGCGAGTTGGGAGTAAAAAAATTAGTGTGGATGGGATCTTTCCGCTGGTGGGAGTTTGCTCTCAGACGCACAGAATAATCTTGCTAAGAAAGATAACTAGAAGTCTTTGTTTTGTGTGGTCACAACTTGAAGAGCAGAAATACTGAAGATGTTAGGGAAGAAATACTGCTAGAAGTCTTTCCCAAGTGCCGAGATGCAAGCATCTTGGTGTGTATCAAACAGCACCAGCCAAGACAATTGAGAGATCCTGGACCTGGTCCATAACAGAACCAGTCACCCAGGCGTGTCCTGGTCCATTCTCTCTTCAAAACAACTTGGTACAGGTGAGATGTATCAATACCATTGAGATATGAATTTTCAATATAGCCCGTACTTTTGACAATGTACATCATCATCTATCACAACAACCCAACACGTTATTGGATGATGGAGATTCTAGATCATGATGTTGGCAGAAATTTTAATAAGCAAAACAACATCATGGCAAGGTGACATGAAGAAGACCAAAGAAAAAGTAACTGAATTGCAAAAAGCAATCAAATCAGAAGTCATATGCAAAGACAGTCACATGAAATTTGTATTTCTAGTCCAAGCAGCCTCTAGGTAACAAGAGAGTCCCTGTTCCAAGTTGCCCCTACAGAAGAGAAGGGCCGGATGGGAATATTACATACAATTCTTATTTCCCATCTTAATACATTCAAGAAATTAGATTATATTTATATTGCTTGTACTATAGTATCTAATTATGATATTTAGATTATAGATGTTAAGTTGTTTACCTTCTGCTAATTAAATTACATTTATAGGGGTGCACAAGGGTATTAATGTAGAAGTGTTTTATAAACACATTGATGCAATGAGATATACCCTCAGCTAATAGTTCTTTTACCTTGTTATGTCAGACATGGCTCATAATGTCTTAGATTCAGGGCCTCGTGATCCTACTGTTCTCACTTTGCAAGAGATGCATAGATCAACCAATATATTTCAGGGCGAGGTATGTATTATTGATCGACAGTCCTTAAATAATTTACATTTGTTTATGTTAATGCGGATGTATCATTTAATTTATTTTTTGTCAGGAGTTACCGGTTCTTAGATGTCGTCGTCATGACGCACGTATATGGAAGAGACACCGGGAATGTCGCACCCACGAGTACAGTATTATTTAGATCATGTCGGCATGTTTGGCATATATAGGATTGGCCAGATTCGACTGGATGTTGGCCTTATTTCTGCACTAGTAGAGAGATGGCGCAAGAGACCCACACATTCCATCTACCTTTTGGTGAGGCGACCATTACACTACAGGATGTGAGTATTTTGAGTAGCCTTCGGATTGATGGTTCTGCTGTTACTGGGTTAGATCCGCGCCATACTATTCCGGAGTGGCAGGCTATATTTGGGAGGTTATTTGGTGTTGACCTCCTGTCGAAGCATTTCCAAAAGGTCGTTTTCGATTGGCATTCTTCGATCAATTCTATCGCGACCTTCACTTGGACGAAGATGTGGATGATGAGGTTGTCCAGCAGTTCGTGAGGGGACAACTTCTTCGAATCATTGGTGGAGTTATTCTTCCGGATACCTCTGGTAATTTAGTTAAGTTGATGTATGTGCCATTTCTGGAAGACTTGGAGGCATTTGCCGCTCTTAGCTGGGGTTCGGCAACGCTGGCTGGTTTATATAGAGCACTATGTCGTGCTACGAGCCCTACCCAGTCTGACATCGGAGGATATCTTCCATTGCTACAGGTAAACACTTTATTCTTATGTTTGAGATCGAGGTAATTTTTATTGTTAATTAACATTTTGAATTATCCAAACATGCAGATTTGGGCATGGGAACGATTTCCTATTTTCATCCCACGAGACTCGAGATTCCGGAGGCGAGACCTTCGGATGCCGATGATGATTGGCACTTAGGTGCACCGTGGGGGTTTAGATGGCACGTTAGATATAACATGAAAAATATTCCAACCCATACACTACGTGCTTATAGGGACCAGTTGGATGTGTTGGATGATAGTGAGCAACGGGTATGTCATGTTGCAATATGGAATTCAANAATTATGAGTAGTAACATATGCAAGTGATGCTTATAGGGACCAGTTGGATGTGTTGGATGATAGTGAACAACAGGTATATCATGTTGTAATATGGAATTCAATTAGATCGATTCATTATGTTGATTAATGATTAATTAAATTTTTTCTATGCAGTTCTTATGGTGTCCTTACTCGCCGGCAGTTATCTATATTTTACCTCCAAGCTGCTTGGTAAGTTCGGATATTTGGATGGCATGGATCCCGCTGATATATTTTGATGTAGTTAAGTGGCATTTGCCGGACCGGGTGCTTCGTCAATTTGGATGTCGCCAGTCCATACCATGTCCATGCGATGCGTCGCTACATCTTCATCAGATTGATCGATGAGGGAGGTCAAATGCTGCATGGGACGCCGTGCACGGGACTTATATTGCAACATGGAATGCACGGCGTCAGCATCTGATCATAGGAGAGCCTATAGTAGTAGGATTCCCATGCACACCCAATTATATGGCCTGGTCTAGGAGCATCACTCGAATATGTGTAGGCTGCTCTGAGTATAGTACAAGGGGCTACGAAGGGGAAGGCACTTCATATGAGTTTCTGGTACTATTTTTATTTTTTTTTGGTATCTTTTTCTTTCAACTTCATAAGCTTTCATATGAATTTTTGTTGTCATATTATATGCAGCATGAGAGGTTTCAACAGTTGACTGTGGAGCTCGAGCAGGCTTTAGCCGCCCCAGTGGATGATGAGCGGCTACAGATTTTGAGAAGCGCAACGGCGATGGCGCATGGTACATTATCTGTCGTCGGGCATCAACACGTTCAGAGCACAGCTCCTTCAGCACTCTACCCAGAGGTGCCGGAGTCCACACGAGCCGATGTTGATCCAATGATGGAGACATTTCATTATACCCCATCGCCTTCTTGCATGCGGTCCCCATTAGCACACGAGTATTCGCAGAGGAGGGATGCCGGGGAGGGTACATCTGCCTGTCGAGATCATAATGCATATCGCATTGATGACATTGCCGATGCGGATATCGCCGAGATCAGTGAGGATGCTGATGTCTCCAGGTCATATTTGGACGCTGCTATGCATGATGTTTTCCATGCTAGCTCGATCCCCAGGCAGGAGGGGGTATCTTAGGTGATTGATGAGGATCCTATACCGTTGGCGACCTATAGGTGATTGACTGGATGTATTCGCTGACCTCCTCGACGAGGATGTGGAACCTAGGTTTTCTATATTATTGTACTCAAACCAACTGATGCAAAAAAAAAATTTCATATATCATAAAAATTTAATTTTTATGAAATGTGTTCTTCTAATGCATTTACTTTTTGTCATGATTGGCATTTACGGTTGAGTTTCGGTTGAGTTTCGGTTGAGTTTTGATTGAGTTACGGTCGAGTTTCGGTCAAGTTTTGAGTTTCGATCAAGTTTCGGTTCAAATTTGGTCAAGTTTCAAGTTTCGATCAAGTTTCGAGTCTCGGTCCAGTTTTGGTTCAATTTCGATCGAGTTTTGGTTCGAATTCGGTCAAGTTTCGAGTTTCGATCAAGTGTCGGTTCAAATTCGGTCAAGTTTCGAGTTTTGATCAAGTTTTGGTTCGAATTCGGTCAAGTTTCGAGTTTCGATCAAGTTTTGAGTCTCGGTCCAGTTGGTTCAATTTTGATCGAGTTTCGATTCGATTTCGGTCGAGTTTCTGTGGAGTTTCGGTCGAGTCTCGGTCCAGTTTTGGATTGAGTTTTGATTGAGTTTCTGGGTTGAAATCGCCCCATGAATGAGGCTGAAGAATCATTTGGTAGGATGCCTGAAGAAGAATTTTAAGTCCCCCGCTCATGGCTGGATGCTTGAGGAAATCGCCACTTGAAGTGGCAATTTCTGGGTTGAAATCGCCACTTCAAATGGCGATTTCAGAACAGCCTTTTTAAGTAGGAGGAAATCGCCAGTGGCGATTTAGGATTCAAATCGCCACTTCATTTGGCGATTTCAGGAGAGCCCTGGCGATGGCTGGGGGCAGGATAAAATCACCACTTGAAGTGGCAATTTCAGTCCATGAAATCGCCACCCCATGTGGCGATTTCAGGCCAGCCCTGGCGGTGGCCGGTAGAAGGAGGAAATCGCCACTTGAAGTGGTGATTTTTGGGCTAAAATCGCCACTTCAAGTGGCAATTTCATTTGTTGAAGTCGCCACTTGAAGTGGCAATTTCAACCCTGAAATCGTCACTCCAAGTGGCGATTTTCTCAGGCATCCAGGCCGAGGGCTGTGTCATATGGGGGACTTAAAATTCAGTAAAAATTACTCCAAACCCCCCCTACCCCGAAACTCATTTCAGTCCAAAATTTTTTGTGCATTTGCCTGAGTGCCAAATGCAAAATAGAAAGACATCAATTGCCAAAACTCAATCAAAACTTGACCGAAACTCAATCAAAACTTGACCAGAACTCAATCGAAACTCACATCATCAAATGCCAATCATGACAAAAAGTAAATGCATCCATAAATTTTTGATCATAGGCACAAGTACATCATAAATGCATTAATATATAGTCTTGTTCCTAAGACAAGTACATCATAGGCACAATAATGGCCATTTTACTTAAAGAGTACATAAATTTATGATCCTGAAGGTCCACCAGTTATATTAGGACAACGGTGTCTGGAATGATCCGTTTGCTTGCAAATAGAACATCGACTTGTTCTTCTAGGCTGAACCTCATCCATCTCGTTATGGATCCGAGTTGACTTTGGCTTTCCTCTTTTCTTCGGCCTAAGACAATCCCGATCAGGTATGCACGTGATCGGTGTTTGCAACCAGTAGTCTTCATGTGGTACCGGGTTGAACTCCCCACCCCAGGCAGTAATGTAGGAGCGAATACTATATACTTCATCAACAAAAGCCGCTGAGTCCATGCCAAACTCCTAGCATACTACTAACACATGTGTACATGGATATTTATATATTGTCCACTTCCCACTTGAACAAATATGGTCACTAAGAGAAATAGTCTGAGCGTTGCCTCCACCCCTGAGAGCTTCACTGAACCTCCTTATCACGACTTCATAAGTAGCTCTTTGCATGTTGTATCTAGTTACTCTGTGCTCATTAGCTTTGGCCTGACCTTCAGCAACCTTAATCGAAATATGAGGAGTGAAAAGGTTGTTAGGGTTCTTCTGTACATACTTTAAGGCTTCTGCGCGTCTCATGTTGAAGTATTTAACGAGACGATGAAATGTCATCTGCACACACGCAGTAATTGCAACATTTCTAGCTCCCCTCAACACGCAATTAAAAACCTTTGAGAGATTGGTTGTCAATGTACCATAGCGAAAGCCCCCGTCATGTACCAATGTCCACTTCTTCGGCTCTAACTCCGATAGCCAAGTCCAAGCTTCTGCATTGATTGTTTTAATCCTTTCCATCAGAAAGTTAAACTTCCGAAGCTGATGTTTGCTTCCTGCTTTCCATACTGCTCTTTTCAATTGAACATTTGAGAATCTCGAGTTAAAATTATTGTAAACATATCTCAAACAATATCGATGATAAGTTCTTGGTGGAGCCCATCCAATTTCATTATCAGCTATGGCACTTAGTATACCAGGATGTCGGTCAGATATAAGACAAATATCATTTCTATCTTTCACAACATGCCTCCTAAGCCTCAGCAAAAACTAGCTCCAGCTAGCTGTACACTCTTCATCCATAATTGCATAGGTCAGTGGAAATATCCTATTATCAGCATCAGTGCCTGTCGCGATCAGCATCTTCCCCCGGTACTTTCCATAAAGATGTGTTCCATCAATAGAAATCACCGGGCAACAATACCGAAACCCCTCAACAGATGGTTGAAATGCCCAAAATACATAATTCATGACCCGTTTAGAAGAACTTGCTTCACTGTAGAAATCCCAACATACAACTGTTCTAGGGTTAGCATTCTGCAGTGCAAGCATGTATCTAGGAAGCTTTACATATGACGGTTCCCATTCACCAAATATATCAATCAATGCCCTCTGCTTTCCATGCCATGTTTTGGCATATGACACTATAGTGAAATTGTTCTGCAATGGTTGCTATAATAGCTTCAATATTCACACTTGGATCTTTCTCCACAATGTGTCGAACAGCATGGCTAATAACTCGAGATGTAATATGTTTATTATTCTGAGTTAAATTACTGAATAAACAAGAGTACGGCCCTTCATACCTTGTGATCTCAAAAAATTCATGCTTCTTCAACTTGGTAGCACGCAACCTCCACGGACACCGTTGGGCAGTACTTGAAGAGGCACATCTCACATTCCAGAATAGTTTCTTCGACTCCACCACATTATATGTGCGATGCTTCTTGATGTGATACATTTCATATGCTCTCTTCAGTTCATCTTTAGTATTAAACAATAATCCTTTAGCAAACTCAGTCATTGATGGATCCCAAAATTGAGATTTGAATGGTAACTCTCTCGGAGTACTGACACATCCACCATCATGCAAATTTAACTCATTATAAAATTTCGGTACTTGTTCATATGCAAAGGCTTGATGATCATGTACCTGAGTTGGAATAGGTTCTGGATGAGTGTATGCAGGAATGGAACTAAAGCCAGTGTCATGAACTACCACGTCTCCATATGACTATTCATCTTTATTGACTCTTCATCTAAGTCATCATGTTCAGGCCAATAGTCATCATCTGCACTTTCGTCTGACTCCATTCCCCGACTATCAATATTACACTGATTGTTTATCAATATTACACTGATTGTTTACCACATCATTACTCTGCACTGCTGGCATAAATCCCTCAATCATTGGGAAATCCACTGGAGTCCTAACCTGTTCCTGCTACTGGGCTATATGAGAATTGTCTCGAACATTCTCTATATGACCAACACTATATGGCTCTGGAACATCATCCTTTAAAACATAGAGTTCAATACACCGATATTATGAATACTTCGAGAGAAATGTCAACATGTGCTCCACATCGTCGTCGTCCTCAATTGGAAGAAGCACATATTTTTGATGCAATGTTGGAGATCTCCACATCAATCTGATGATATGTCTTTGTACTGGAATTGTTAGAACTGTATGTACTTGATCAACCAACTCAGCAAAGCGTGTTTCCATGCTCAATTTTAAACATTTACATGGAGGTTGATTATAATATATCCCTTCTTGGCCACCATGTTCAATTGATCCATCATAATATAGCAGAACACGTATAGTTTCCATCTAAAAAAAGATGATCAAAATTTATCTCCGATCAGCTACAAATAAAAAAAAATTAAATATGCATATATTTTAGTAGCATTTAGCATATATTGGTTCCCAAGATCTATATGGAACATATTAAGATAAAACATTTAATCTCCCATGAGATATCATAGCTAAAATAAAACATCAATATCCATGTGCATCCATATGATATAGAAAAATACAAATATTTTTCATGTTTATTTATGCTCCATATTTTCATCTCTACACATAGATCAAAAAATACACATCTCATGCTTTCTTCTTTGTCAAAAAAATCTATTAATATCAGTTATATGAGAGAATGTATAAACACACATCTCATGCATATAAAAATCAGTTTAAGAAGGGAATATGAGAATGCATATAAAAATCAGTTTAAGAAGGAAATATGAATCTACCTTGATGAGAACTAAGTGCGGAGTATACACGATCCGACAAAAGAGGCAGAGACGGTGCCGTTTAAGAGGTGGCAATTATCTGAGCGGAGCAAGGGTGATTTAGGGGCCGTTTAACCCATAGGGCACAGGCCTCCTCTTTAAAAAGGAAGTCCCGATCGGCTCTCGGAGGGGGCGGTGACTGATAAAATCGCCACACCATGTGGTGATTTCTTTCCATTCCCTATAAGCACCTCAGCTGACGGGGCGTCAGATGGGCCGAGGAGGGGGGGATGTGGCAATGGAAAAAAACCATTTCAAATGGCGTTTTCCCCTTTAACACCATTTCCATAATAAGTTTGGATTCCATCACTTTCCTTTAAAACCGGCGCCCAAACGCACCGGTTTGAAAAACAGCTCCAATTTTCCCCCTACTTTATGTTTCTTGGTGGAAGCAAATGCTACAAGTACTTCATTTGTAACATCATAACTTGTCTGTTTACCAAAAAAAAAAAAAAAACCTACAGTTAAATTTTCTAACCCATTTTAAATGTTTGGTAGAGAAAGAAATAAATATGTTATCTTCCTCTTTAGGTAACTTGTACCGTGAGAGGAATTAATCTATTGGATCATTTGACTGAGTTAAGCAAAGATATTGGTTCGGTGCGTCAGTGTGCTGCAGAATCTATTAATTGACCGAGTCAAAAAGATTTCATTCTGTGTCGTAGCTAAATCAACTTTCTTAGCCAAAAGGAATCCACCTATATATATTTCTTGCAATTATTTGAACTTGCATCTGATTCTTGTAAAGGTGTTAGAACAAGACAGGTCATTGCAGTCAAGCTGATGGTCCTGTTGGGAATCATGCGTGCCACTAATCAATGATAATCTGAGCTCAAAAGAAAAGTTGCAATTGATTGTTCATCCGTTTTATTACTTCTGATCGAGAGAATTTTGTTATTACGTACATTAACTTTGTTGAAGCTTTCTTTATAACGAATGGGCACTGCATGCGCCAGGGTACGTATCACAGGCTATCAAAGCTGCAAATAAAGAGGTTGGTGGTGGTCTTTGGCGGCATCTACGCCGATGATTTTGCTGGAGGCTTCATCTCCACATCTCCGAGTGTTGATCCCTTGCCTGTTAAGTCATACGTCATCATTCTAGGTTAGTGGTGGTACTTCGGTTCTTGCGCCCTCGTGACACGTGAAGCAGGAACTCCACTAGCATGCAACGGAGAGAAAAGTTATTCGTTGTGGACAAAAGTTGGCCATGGAGAGGTAGATATATATTCTCTTCTGCAATTATCACTGGCCCATGCATCTCTTTCCTACGCTTTGTAGTCTTGAGGAGGGAGGTCACTTGAGAAGAATCAGGAAGTCGATCGGGAAGCATGGCATCCACTAGTGGCGCAATTTATCCAAGTCTAGTGGCCAAGGAAGAATATTGGATAACTGACGTAACTAGTCCATTCATCATCACCACTGATCACTCGTCGACCTACTTCTATAAATACCCAGCCATTGCTGGTTATCGGTCCCATAGCCATCAAATTCCTGATCTCTTTGCAGCAGTGAGCCATAGTGATTCTCCGACCACCATGGTCCGTCACTCCCATCATGGTGCCCCGCGGCCTATGACTGAGAAAGAGTTCATGAAATGGCTTGAACGCGTCGATGCCAACAGAGATGGTCGCATCAGTAGGCGTGAGCTAAGCGTTGCACTCAGTGTTCTCGGACTGAACTGGACGACAATCAAGTCGTGGTCTGCCGTGCGCAATGCCGACCTCAACCATAACAATTACATAGATGGTGAAGAAGAGATTACGAAGCTGAAAGAGTATGCAACGACGCATTGGAATATCTAGCAACTGCATCTGCATGTCCTTCTATCATAAATTGGACTGTATCTCGTATGGTTGTGTGCATGCTAGGGCTAGTTTACTTAGTCTGTAATGGAAGAAGTTTCGTCTACTGATAAAGAAGAAGATGGAAGGACCCTTGCTAGCTATATTTATATAATGAAGTGTGTTTTAGAGTATTACGTCACCTCTTTCTCTTTTTTGGCTTATGTTTCCTAGCTTATATCCTGATTTACTTTATATTTTTTTGGAGAGACTAGGTTGGTCTAGCTTTTAAATTTTAATTGTTCACAGGAATTAAGGTCTTTTAATCTATCAGTTGGTGGATGAACAAATGAAAAGCATAAAGGAAGATGGATGTCTAAAGGGATCTCAATTCCCTTTCTCCTAACAACACCTAAAGAGGAACGAAAATGTGTTGGAAGAATTTCCTAGAAATTACTAGAAATTTAAATTATAATAGACTAAATTTAAAACCTATAAAGTATAAAATAAAATAAGTTAAAAATTATGTCTAGATCGAGGTATGTTAGACAGTGGCCTAAAAAATTAGTTTGTGAACTGTATCCAAAGCATAATGGTTCGGCTCGATTCGAACCTCCTATATAAGCATGATTGCATGGAGGTGAAACAAACGATTCCTTTAAATGTACACAAAAAAAAAAAAAATAGAATCGAAGGTAAAAGAAATAAGAGAAAATAGTAAAAAAGAAAGAAGCTCTTCACAATAGGACCATTAGGAACTTAAGGCTTCAAGATATGGGTTCTTCCAAGGCAAACTTAGATTGCCTATGACTTTGAATCTTAAACTTATTAATAGACTCAATTCAATAACCCCTAATGACTCATCCTTTATAACTTGCCAACCATTTTTCAAATCATGCAAAACAAAAGAAAAAAAAAAAAACCAAATCCAGCTAGCATTTCCACTCACGTTCAGGATAAGCTTAATGCTCATGACAAGCGAACTATTCGCTCAACGAGCTGAACACTTGCTTGACATGCCAAGAAAGTTTTTTTTAAAAAAAAATTAGAACTTTTCATTTTAACATAAGAGTGATTAACAATTCCTTATAAAAGTTTTTAATTTTGAATAACTAGCAAAATCAAAATAACATAAATTTTAGGTTAAGTTATACCGTGTAATAGGTGAGGTATTTAGTGGTTCATTTGTTTCTATGAAAATCAGTGAACAAGCTTATCGATTGTCTATGGACTATTTGCAAACTATCAGATTTTCTTCTGTGAACTCTTTTGGCACCTTGGAGTGATTGTGGTTTTGATGCTCCCTCACCACACCATCTAAAATTGGTCTCTTGCTCACTCCGCCTCCCCACCAAATTAGGACTTCTCAAGATTAAGTTTAATTTGATGGTTTAGTACGTACTACAAAAAAAAATGACTTATTATGACATTAATTCATCGCAACATGTACAAAAGTCGTCGTACTAAATTATTACGATGATAAAAAATTCACCGTAATACATTACAAAATCGTCGTAGTAATATGTTGTCGTAATAACCTATTACGGTGCATTATTTTCATCGTAATAGCGTCCTATTACGGCGATAACATATCGTCGTTATATATTTTTAAAAAAATTTAATTTAATTAAAATCTTATTATGGCGACTAGTTTCGCCGTAATATAAACCTATTACGGCGAAAACAAGTCGCCGTAATAGGTTTTTTTTTAAATTTTAAAAATATTAAAATCTTATTATGGCGACTTAGTTTTTCCGTAATATCAACCTATTATTTCGCCGTAATAAATAAGTTTTACGACGAATTTAATTTTTATTTCGCCGTTATAAATAAATCTATAACGATGAAAATATTTTGTCATAATAAGTTCGCTACAAATACCATACTTTCTTGTATACTTCTGATGATGAGTTAATTTCTTATTCGGGATAATACTGAAAGACCCCTAGCCTCTTTGTTGGATCATTTCCCCTCTCAAGAGCTTTGGTCCCTTCCATTGAAATCACTACAGCCTGGCTTGAGTTAAGGGTTGGACTGACTCTTATTCCGAATCGCTTGGCACATCCTATCGGTATTATATTGTAAGAGGACTTAGCTACAGTGGTAGCTTGGATGAATGATGGTCAACGGAGTCTGCATCCAAAATTACGAGATATTCTTGCACAACTTCTCCTGATTCTTCAATTCCAATACCATCATGTATATCTTGTTGGAAAAAGTTTAAAAAAAATAAAAAATAAAAAAAAGGGGAACGCCCGCGAGCGAAACGCTCGCGGACGTTCTTTCCGTTGTGTGGACGTTCGTTGCCTCGTGAGTGATGCAACGGACATTTGTGTGAACGTTGGAAGGCCAACGTTTTGAGAAACAGCCCAAATAATTTATTTTGTAAGCCATTTTTGACGTAATTTGGGGCAATGGCTATTAGGCCTTTAAGGCCATTATGGGCCGAGCCGTTGGAACTTTTATGGGCCGAGCCTATAAATAGGCTTAGGGATTCAGATTGAGTAAAGGAATCAATCTAGAATAATTTGGAGTAGCCCTATATGATTTGTTTTATCTCATTTCATTTTTATATATTTTATTGATCTTTTGGGCATCTGAAAGTAATCGTTGGGTTTGCACCTCCACACGATCGTGCTCGTAGTAGGAGGATCGGGTCGAGCCGGGTCGTTGTACCTTGAGGACAGATCGCCAACAACCTGCACGAAAAAATGAAAATCTGATCCTTAGGACAGTGTCTAACATGCCTCGGTCCTGGTTTGATCCATTTTTATCTTTTGATTTTAATTTATTTGTATATTTAAATTTCTATAACATATTTCTAGCAATTTTTAGAAAGGGATTTTTTGTAAGATCAAAATATTTTCCAACAGCTAAGGATCAGATTTTCCTTCTTTTCTAGAAATTGCTAGATTTTCATTCCATCTTCTTATTATGTTTATGCATTTTCTCAACATATAAAGTTTTCATGCCACCCTGAAATGCCTGTGCATTAATGGTGCAAATGTTGCTATGCTAAATTATGATCATCTATAATTATCTCTTGAAATACCGCTTGCTAATATAATGTTGATAGTAAATTTTGTCTGTCTTGACTCCAAATAATTTTGTCTAATTTTTTATTTGACTTAATGTTTTTTTTCATTTATTTTCTGATGTTATACATGCTGCTTGACTAGGAGGGTCTCTCCACAAATATATTACCAAGACTGATGATAGTAAATTTACTTGGAATGTTATTAGTTTCTTGTTTATATCATATTTTCTCCAATATGAACGTGGTTTTCCTTATGTAGACTGCTATGAACCAAAGTTTCCCATCATGATTAATATTTCTCTTCATTGCACCACTACTCCTCAAAACCCTATAGAGATCTTATTGCTAAATGAGATGCTTTTTGCCTTAATGGTAAATTGGAGACTTGGACATGGTAACTCGCACCGCATAACCAACCATATCTTATCTGGGAAACTACTATCAATTTAGAAGGCAGTTTGCACTGCAATGAAAATTGTGACATTATGTGAACTGTGGTCCATCTCATCCCTCCACCATTCATGCATCTTACATTCTCGGCCATACATATTATTGTTGTCTTTTCTTCTCATTACAAGACATCCCTAATGTTAGGGTAGCTACGCATCTGAGATTCATGAGGGGATGTTTGGATGCCCAGGGCCCTTTTATGCTAATTGCCTGCGCATGTACAGGTCTTTCTTTTTGAGAAGAAGTGAGAAAGAGAGAGTTAGAGGGATGGTGAAGCCTTTTAATCGCCATGTTTTGATTTTCTGGGAATAAGAAATCACCTTTTAGATAGGACAGCCTGTCACCAAAATATCAGGATTGGTTGCTTGACAGAATTTTCAATCTCTCCAATTTCTTCTTGCCTTCTTAACTGTAAACACTTAGATGGTTCAGTGGATTTGTGGACATGTGAATGGGTTATCCAAACATGTACATTTGAAGTTATAATTTTACTACTAACATCATGTAGTATTTTTCCAAAAATTTACTGTCAACAGCTCTACCAAACGGGACCTAAGTTGAAATTATAATTTTCCTATTTTATATCTATTAGGTTTGATGTTATCTTATTATTTACATGATAATGACAATCTGGTGGTCAATAGGGTGCATGCTTGGCATGGCCATAGGGTCAATTAATGGACAACTGCATTGTATCCCAATGATGAACCTAATTTCCATGCCTATACAAGTCGCTATTTTTCCACTTATTGTTCTGTACCAATAAAATGTGCACATGGGAGGAAATTTCAATGTTACATGACCAAAAACAATGCCATCAGGGCTTTCTTGAGTGTTAATATATTTATATAGGGAGAGGTGCAGAGCCATCTTCTTTATACATAGCATGAGGGCATTCTTGTCTATGAAAGTGAAAAAAATGCCCTTAACCAAATAATGGTTAGTTAAGCAATGGTTGCATTAATGGTGGGTTAAGCAAGTGCTAATCAGACAGTGAATTACTTTGTTCACTGGATAGATGGACAAGGGGTGAAGCCATCAAACAGGTGGTTAACCATTCAGCATGCAAACAAAGCCTTATTAAAAACACATGCTTGCATTTGTGCACATAATATATGCGTGCTTGTATATAGATGCATTTTCATATCATTTTATTATTTTACTTGCAGCTACTAGTATATATTTGCATTCTAACATAAATGCAAAAGTTTTTCTATTCTAGATAAGTATTTTCTGGTATAGTGGTAAAAGCATTTTAATATCTCCTTGTTGTGTTATTCGTTGCTAGACAAAAGTGATAGCATTGGGCAAATACTTATTGCTTACTTACTATTGTGAATCTTTCATGTTACCAAATGGCAAAGAATGGATGAACTTGGTTGGAATATCCAACTTAATGTTTACCTTATATTTGGATATTCAATTCTAATATATCTTTGCCTGATTCTCTTATTTGATGTCTAGTCCAAAAATAATATTATCTCTTTGGAATTTGCCGAGAAGAATTTGGCAAATCAATTAACCAAGGAGTTATCTAGGAGTGGAGTCCTAGATTCATCGAGGGGGATGTGGCTTAAGCCCATTATTTGGTTGCCAGCAGTGGATACCCAACCTCTGTGATTGGAGATCTCATGAATGAGGTTCAATGTTGTAGAAACAAAGCTGATTGAGTGATCGTGTTAGAGCACAAATTTTTGAAAAATTTTTCATCTCATCCCTATGATGAGTGCTCTTATAAAGTGACAAAGTAAATTTGTGTAAGGTTGAGTCATACTCTTAATGGATCCAAGGTAGGTTATCTGCAGGGTATTATCACAAATACCCTTGGAGGATTCACCTATATGAGAATCGTCATATTAGGCCGTGACTAAAGGTTTGGGCTAACCTTAAAAAATTCTCATAAAAAATCAAGGTACTAAGCGCAAGGCCTTTAATATGCGCTGACCGCTTAAACCCAATTGATCCATACTGTGTGTGTGATTAGTAGAAGTCTGAGTCAAAGGACCTAGTTCAAGGTCTAATCCACTATGGTTTCTTCAGATGTATACAATCAACACTAAGTGAGGTTCAAGTCCATAGGACACCTCACCTATTGTGCAGTATAAGATGCCCTAAAATTTTTGTTATATTTATTTTATTTTATTTTTTATTTAAAACTTTTGTGGGGGATTGTTGGAAAAAGTTTTTAAAAAATAAAAATAAAAAAGGAGGAACGCCCGCGAGCGAAACGCTCGCGGACGTTCTTTTCGTTGTGTGGACGTTCGTTGCTTCGCGTGAGTGATGCAACAGACATTTGTGTGAACGTTGGCGTTTCAGAAACGGCCCAAATAATTTATTTTGTAAGCTGTTTTTGACATAATTTGGGGCTAACGGCTATTAGGCCTTTAAGGCCATTATGGGCCGAGCCGTTGGAGCTTTTATGGGCCGAGCCTATAAATAGGCTTAGGGATTCAGATTGAGTAAAGGGATCAATTTAGAATAATTTGGAGTAGCCCTATATGATTTATTTTATCTC
Source organism: Calamus simplicifolius (assembly GCA_900491605.1). Lineage (NCBI taxonomy): Eukaryota > Viridiplantae > Streptophyta > Magnoliopsida > Arecales > Arecaceae > Calamus > Calamus simplicifolius. Next base: position 20,848 of record UESW01001778.1, on the reverse strand, counting down.
ATTTTATTTTTATATATTTTATTATTTTTTGGGCATATGAAGGTAATCGTTGGGTTTGTACCTCCACACGATTGTGCTCGTAGTAGGAGGATCGGGTCGAGCTGGGTCGTTGTACCTTGGGGACAGATCGCCAATAACCTGCACGAATGGGCAAAAATTTGATCCTTAGGGCAGTGTCTAACACGTCTCGGTCATAGTTTGATCCATCTTTATCTTTTGGTTTTACTTTATTTGTATATTTAAATTTTTATAACATATTTCTAGTAATTTTTAGAAAGAGATTTTTTGTAAGATTAAAAATATTTTTCAACATATCTTCGTAAAGGTCATTCAATCTACAGACTTTGTAGCCAATTTTGCCACATCTTTATCCTCTAGAGAAATCTGATACGACAATTTTCCCCCTACTTTATGTTTCTTGGTGGAAGCAAATGCTACAAGTGATCATTTGTAACATCATAACTTGTCTTTTACCACAAAAAAAAACCTTCAGTTAAGTTTTCTAACCCATTTTAAATGTTTGGTACAAAAAGAAATAAATATGTTATCTTCCTCTTTAGGTAACTTGTACTGTGAGAGGAATTAATCTATTGGATCATTTGACTGAGTTAAGCAAAGATTGGTTCGGTGCGTCCGTGTGCTGCAGAATCTGTTAATTGACCGAGTCAAAAAGATTTCATTCTGTGTCGTAGCTAAATCAACTTTCTTAGCCAAAAGGAATCCACCTATATTTCTTGCAATTATTTGAACTTGCATCTGATTCTTGTAAAGGTGTTAGAACATGACAGGTCATTGCAGTCAAACTGATGGTCTTGTTGGGAATCATACGTCATCATATTCTACAGGTTTATGACATAATTAGTGGTACTTCGGTTCTTGGGCCTCGTGACACGTGAAGCAGGAACTCCACTAGCAACGGAGAGAAAAGTTATTCGTTGTGAGCAAAAGTTGGCCTTGGAGAGGTTGATATATACTCTCTTCTGCAATTATCACTGGACCATGCATCTCTTTCCTACGCTTTGTATTCTTGAGGAGTTCACTTGAGAAGAATCAGGAAGTCGATCGAGAAGCATGGCATCCACTAGTGGCGCAATTTATCCAAGTCTAGTGGCCAAGGAAGAATATTGGATAACTGACGTAACTAGTCCATTCATCATCACCACTGATCACTCGTCGACCTACTTCTATAAATACCCAGCCATTGCTGGTTATCGGTCCCATAGCCATCAAATTCCTGATCTCTTTGCATCCGTGAGCCATAGTGATTCTCCGATCACCATGGTCCTTTACTGCAATCGTGTTGCCCTGCGGTCTATGACTGAGCAAGAGTTCAAGAGCTGGCTTCAACGCGTCGATGCCAACGGAGATGGTCGCATCAGTAGGCATGAGCTAAGCGTTGCACTCCGTGCTCTCGGACTGAACGGGACGACATTCAAGTCGTGGTCTGCCATGCGCAATGCCGACCTCAACCGTAACCATTACATAGATGATGAATCAGAGATTAAGAAGTTGAAAGAGTATGCAGAGACAAAATGGAATATCTGCGTCACGGCATGATGGCACGACGTGGGCCACTGATCAACTATACTACTATATATCTAGCCACTGCATCTGCATGTCCTTCTATCATAAATTGGACTGTATCTCGTATGGTTGTGTGCATGCTAGGGCTAGTTTACTTAGTCTGTAATGGAAGAAGTTTCGTCGATAAAGAATAAAATGGAAGGACCCTTGCAATAATGAAGTGTGTTTAAGAGTATTGCGTCACCTCTTTCTCTTTTTTGGCTTATGGTTCCTAGCTTATATCCTAATTTACTTTATATATTTTTGTGAGACTAGATTGGTCTAGGTTTTACATTTTAATTGTTCACAGGAATTGAAGGTCTTTTAATCTATCATTTGATGGATGAACAAATGAAAAGCATAGAGGAAAAGATGGATGTCTAAAGGGATCTCAATTCCATTTCTCCCAACAACACCTAAATGTTGGGCCTGGTGTGGTGCTATTAAGGCTCATGGGGGCTAACTTGTATTGGGCTGGATTTGGGTCCAAGGATTGAGATTAAATCAAGTCACGGGTGTACACAGGTTTGGGGATTAGTTTAATCTTATTGGGTTAGTTCATGAGAGTTTTTGTTGAGTTTGGGCCTGACCTACCTAGTGGATGTATTTAAACTCTAGTCGCTTGGGTTTGGATAGAATAGAACAGATTTTTTTCTCAATCCTTTCATCGCAGGGCGGCAGCCCTATCTTCACTCTTCTGCCCTCCTCCCTCTTCTACGTGCGTTCTCTTGGAATTCAGCGAGGTTGTAACCCATCGCGGGACCTGAACGTTTGCGAGCCCGAACACGACGTGAAAGGAGAACGATGGCTTCAACGGGATGATCGCTGGGAGGGCTGATCGCTGATTATGTCGCTCGGCTTCATTGGCTGCGTGGCTTGATTGAGTGAATCAAAGACGAAGGAGGCTTCGCTTCCGTGAGGGACTTCCACGAGAGGAAGAGGACGAGTAGAGTCTAGAAAATCCATTGACCCACTTCACGTATGTTGAGAGAAAGCATCTCGGCATCACGTGAGAAGAGAAACGTCCCAGGCTTCATCTCACAAAGAGAACCCCCACGTGAAGGTGAGAGAGGGACTTCGTGGAACGTAAGAGGAGGGAGTAGTTTCTCCTAGGAAACTTCAGTGTGGTCAAAGTTCTCAAGGAGGCCTAGTCAACGAAAGAAACCACGCATGAAGAGAAGAGGGAAAATATCTCATGGCCAGCAGAAGAAAAAAGATTAAATAAATCCAAAAAAGGTGGCTGCAATTGATCGTTAGTATAAATCCTTGGTTCTTGTTCAACGAAAAATTACACTACTGTGCTCTAAACCTCAACAGTTGGTATTAGAGCCTAATTCAACAAGGAGTAATTTAGAGATTTTCAGGATTGAAATAATTTCAACAAGGCCTCATAAAGGTACTTCTTAATTTTTTAAAATTTATTTTTGTGTTTTTTTGTTTTGGTTGAGATCTCGCCATGGGTAGTAGCATGAAAATAGATTTGAAAAGTTTGATGGGAAAAAAGTTTCTCATGTGGAAAGTCCGAGTAGAGGACCTCCTTGTGCAGCAGGGTTTAGATCTGGCTTTGGAGGAAAGACCAGATGAAATGACATATAAGCAGTGGATATCGTTGGAGAAGAAAGCATATTTAGCGATCAGAGGATATCTAGCAGATTCAGTCCTTTATTCAGTGCTAGAGGAGAAGACCCTGAAGGGACTTTGGTCGAAGTTGCAAGCCCTCTATATGGGAAAGAACATGCAACAAGTTGATGTTGTAGAAGCGCCTCTACAACCTTCGAATGTAGAAGGTGGAGATGTGCTGGGCCACATCCAGGTGTTCGACCAGGTGAGCAATGAATTGCTAATTATTGGGGTCAAGATGGAGGAGGAAGATAAGAAAACTTTTGCTATTATGTTCGTTGCCCACATCACATGACTCATTGGTCGCGACGCTGCTCTCCGGGAAGGAGATATTGTTCTATGAAGATATTGTTTCGGTGCTTTGCGAACGAATGAGCAGAAGAAGAAGATGACCAAGGAAGCAGTTCCCCAGGAGGGTCTATCAGTTGGAAAAAGGTTAGGCAGAGGCAGGGACAAGAGTAGGCCTAGGGAACGGTTATAGTCCAGGAAGGTTAAGTGCTACAAGTGTGGTAAGGTAGGACATTTCAAGAGGAACTATCCTAAGTGAAAAAAAAAAAAGAAAATGAAGGATCTGAATCTGTGAGTATAGTTGCAGATGGGAGGTGGAGGATGATCTCTTACTGGTATCAGATGGTCACAGGCATAGTACAGAGATGTGAACCTTGGATTCAGCTTGTTCTCATCATTACAGTCCCAACCGATCGTGGTTCAGCACTTACATAGAGATTGATGAGGGGTGTGTGACTCTTGAAGATGATCATCCTTGCAAGGTGGCAGGATTGGCACAGTGAGGGTGAGGATGTTTGATGGCATGTGCACACTCTTACCAGCGTGAAGCATGTCCCGGAACTCAAGAAGAATCTGGTGTCACTGGGGTACCTATAGCAGACTGGATACAGCTTTAGCAGTCATGTCAGGAGTGGAGTTCTGAACATCTTCAATGGAGCTATGGTGGTGATGAGAGGAAGAAGGCTGGAGAACAACCTACACAGGTTGGAGGCTCTGTGGTGATAAAAAAATTTGAGGCAGCAGTTGTGGAGTGGAGTAAGTTGGATGCCAAGTAAAGAAGATGGTGTTCTTGGGCTACCCATGCGGAATCAAGGGGTATCGATTGTGGGACCCCTTGGAGAAAAAGGTTGTTATCAACAGGGATGTGACCTTCGATGAGAGCTCGATCATTCAAATGAGAGATGGAATAGATGCACAGCAGGGGTTGCAGAAGGTGAAACACGGCAACACTAGTCAGATGAACTCCTACATAGTCGTGTCATTTGCTAGTGAACCAGAAGGATTTGAGATTTAGACGGAGAGAACTGATAGAGGGGTTAGAAGCCAGGAAGTTCAGCAGGATGCAGCTGAGCAAAGAACTCAAGAGGATGCAGCTGGGCAGGGGATTGATACAGGGATCGCACTCCACAGGCCCAGGAGAAACGTGCGACCACCAGTTCGATACGGCTTTGAGGATTCGGTGTCATATGCCCTGGTGACAGCGAATGAAGAACCTTACACCTATCAGGAGGTTGTGAAGAGCCAGGACAGCCAGGATAGAGATAGATGAAAGAAGGTGGAGTAGAGCTGGTGAAGGTACATACCAAGAAGAATCCAGCAATGCACTCACCAAGGTTTTTTCACATGATAACTTTCGTAGGGATTGCAGCTGATGGACATGGCGGATGTGCTGAGGCCTGAAAGCATCAAGGTGGAGATTATTGGACTTGGTGTGGTGCTATCAAGGCTCAAGAGGGCTAACTTGTACTGGGCTGGATGTGGGTCCAAGGGTTGAGATTAAATCAAGTCACGGATGTACACGAGCTTGGGGATTAGTTTAATCTTATTGGGTTAGTCCATGGGAGTTTTTGTTGAGTCTGGGCCTGGCCCATTTAGTAGATGTATTTAAACTTTAGTCGCTAGGNCGGCCTCCAGCGCCGGCCCCCGGCGTCGGCCTCTTAGTCAAATAGCCAGCATCCAGCGCCGGCCCCCGGCGTCGGCCTCCAGCGTCAGCTATCAGCATCGGTCTCCAATGTTGGCCACAGGTGTCGGCCTTAATAAGCCCCAGTACTAAGGCTTTGGTTCCGGCATCCGACATTACCACCCAGCGTCGGCCCCCAGGTCGATCTTCATACAAGGATTAGTCTTGGGCAACTGACCCCGCGATCTAAGGACTACTGCCGGATTGCTCGGGCGTGTCAGCCTGATTAGCAGTTACCGCTATAAGCGGCCCTTATCCAGCAACAACTTACCGTTCGATGAAACATCGTAACAGAACAGATCTGACGGTTCCAATAGACCATGGTATACGGATCCCCCAACAGGTATAAAAGGAGGACCTGAGCTCCATGCAAGGGGACTCTCTCTTTTTTCTCTAAAAAAAAAAGCTTACTTGACAAAAGTTCTAAAAAGATCATATCCCTGTTCGACGACTCACTAACTTGGGCGTCGGAGGGTCCCCGCCGGAACCACCGGTCCGGGACTTTTTGCAGGTTCTTGGAGGAAGACGACGGCCCTTCTACGCGCCCAGTGATTCTAGCCTGCCCGACATCCACCATACTTGAGTCGGCCGCAACAGATTGGCGCGCCAGGAAGGGGGCAGCCAGGTCAAAATTTCTCCCTGAAACCCCTCTAGTTTTGCAAAGGAAGCGATGGTGACCACGCGAGCGCAAGAGGCCTCCTCCAGCCAAGCAACCGGGCACATCCCGCGAGTTGAGCATTCGGAGGTCAACCCCCGTGCTCCACCCCTCGCACTGACAAGCCAGCCCGACCGACTTGATGTCCTAGCTCATCAGGTCCAGGATCTGACGACGATGGTCCGGGGGCTGCAAGAGCGTCATGTGGCTGCTGAGACTCAACCCCCTGCGATGGGCGGAGGGGTGGGAGGAACAGTTCAGTCCCATCAGGGAGGAACTCCGCCTGAGGTCTCTCATCATTCGCCCCCTGAACCTCGTCACCAAGGGACCTCGAAGTGGCGACGGTCTCCCTCCCGTCGCCTCGGTCACTCCCACCGGCGATCGGAAGAAAAGGAGTCCAGGCGGGCACATTCGTTGCGCCGGCGATCTTCTTCTTCCGAATCATCCCGAGGAACCTCAAAGCGGCGACGGTCTCCCTCCCGTCGCTCTGGCCGTTCCCATCACCGGCCGGAAGAAAAGGAGGCCAAGCGGGCACATTCTTTGCGCCGGCAATCTTCTTCTTCCGACTCATCCCGAGGTAACACTCCCCGGAGAACCGCCCGACGGCGGAGCAAAGGCTTGATGAGTATCATCGGCGGTTGGACGAGCTCAGCCGTCGGATCGCCGATCCATGCAGCGGAGTATGAGCATCGCCCCCCGCTGTCTCGCCATATCATGGAGGAACCTGTCCCCCCCCCCCCCGGTTTCGTCTCCCTCAATTGGATCCATATGATGGAACGACGGACCCCCTGGACCATCTGAAAAGCTACAAAGTCCTCATGCAGGTTCAGGGAGCGACGGATTCCTTATTATGCGTCGCCTTCCCGGCTACGCTCCGTAAGGCGGCGCGCGCATGGTACTCCCGGCTGCCCCCGCGCAGCATCAACTCGTTTCGACAACTTGAACGATCCTTCCTGGCTCATTTTGATGCCTGCCGAAAGATCCCGCGAGTTGCCGATAGCCTTTTTGCTGTCCAGCAAAGGAGTGGCGAGACCTTAAAGGATTTCGTCGCTCGATTTAAGGAGCAGCGCTGGAAGTATACAACCTGGAGGACTCCGTCGCCACCTTGGCCCTGAAGAGAGGACTTCGCCCATCCAGATTCGCCTATTCCCTGGATAAGAAGCCTCCGCGCTCCTACGCCGAGCTTCTGAGCCGAGCACAAAAGTACATCCATGCTGACGAAGTAGATTCTTCCAGGAGAGAAACTGATAAGAACCCCAGTAATAAACCGCCGCCTTCTGACCGTGCTGGTACACAACCACGAAAGCCCGAGCCTCCACGATGCTCAGATCGCCGGCCGCAGGCACTGGTTCCTAAAGAGCAATTCACTCCTCTCATGGCTCCCATCTCTCACATCCTGCTGGAGATTGAGGAAGAACCATACTTCAAGCGTCCAACTCCCTTGAAGTCAGGGGGTCCCCGCAACAAGGAGTTCTACTGCCGTATCACCGAGACTACGGCCACGACACCGAAGACTGCCGACATCTGAAAAAGGCCATCGAGGAGCTGGTTCAGCAAGGCCACCTGGGCAAGTTTGTTCGAAGAGGCAATCTCCCAGCAACAGGCTCCGCGGTGCCCCTAGGTCGCCCTGGCGTGGACAATACCCCAACGGAAAAGACCATAGCTATGATCTCTTGGGGAGCGGATGGTGGTTCGAAGAGACCGCGAGAGGGAATAGACTCTGTAATACCTTTCTTCGGAAAGGACCTAGATGGGGTAGTTAATAAACATGACGACAGCGTCGTGGTGTCTATGACCATAGCTAAACACCCTGTAAAAAGAATTTTAATTGATAGTGGGAGCTCTGTGGATGTCTTGAGCTATGAGCTTTTGTTCGGATGAACTTATCAAGGTCTTTACTCCGACCCGTTGCTACACCGCTAATGGGTTTCACGGGAGACTCAGTGAGCGTCGAAGGCGAAATTGCTCCTCCCGGTCACGGCTGGAACTCCTCCATGTCAGAGCACCGTGGTCATAAACTTCCTGGTGGTCCGGGTCCCGCTGGCTTATAACGCCATCTTGGGAGACCGGGTGAATCTGCTGGATGCCGTGATCTCCACTAAGAGATTATTGGTAAGGTTCCCCACCAACGAAGGGTCGGAGAAATGAAGGGGGAGCAAAGCCCACTTCCGCCTTGCTACCATCTGTCGCCCAGCCCGTTGAACGCGGCGTCAGCGACAGCCTCTGAGTCACTCGATCCTAGGGAATTGGGAAGAAGGGGAGAGCCGGCAGAGCACCTTCTAACCCTCCCCTTGGGTGATGACCCAACGAGAACTGTTCAGCTGGGGGCATCGCTCCCGGAGGAGGCACGTCATCAACTTCTACTTCCTGCGTGCCAACACTGACGTCTTCGCATGGTCATCCTCAGATGCCGGGCGTCCCTGAAGAAGTAATCACCCATCAGCTTAACCTCAAGCCAGGGTGTCGGCCGTCCGACAGAAAAAGAGAAACTTCGCTCCAGACAGACAGAAAGCTATCGACGAGGAGATCCGCAAGTTAATGGCTGCAGGGCCACATTCGGGAGGTCCACTACCCTGAGTGGTTGGCTAATGTGGTGCTGGTCCGCAAGGCCAATGGAAGTTGGAGAATGTGCGTAGACTTTCACCGACCTCAACAAGGCATGCCCCAAAGACAGCTTTCCCCTGCCTCGAATCGATCAACTGGTGGACGCTACATCCGGCCATGAGGTCCTTAGCTTCATGGACGCTTTCTCTGGATACAACCAGATCCGGATGAACCCGGTGGATGAAGAAGCTACCTCCTTCATAACCGAAAAGGGACTATATTGCTACAAGGTAATGCCTTTTGGGTTAAAGAATGCGGGAGCCACTTACCAGAGGCTGATGAACAAGGTCTTTGAAGGACAGATAGGACGTAACATGGAAGTGTACATGGATGACATGCTGACGAAAAGTGTTCATGCCATGACCACATCGCGGACCTTGCAGAAACTTTTGACAACCTTCGTCGGTATCAGATGAAGCTGAACCCTCGCAAGTGTGCATTTGGGTGACAGCTGGGAAGTTCTTGGGTTTCATGGTGACCCAGAGGGGGATCGAAGCAAACCCAGACAAAGTCCAAGCCATCTTGGACATGAGGCCTCCTGCCAATAAGAAGGAAGTACAACGCCTGACGGGAAGGGTAGCCCCTAAGCCGCTTCCTATCCAAGTCCGCTGAAAGGTGTCTGCCTTTCTTCAAGGCGCTTCGCGAATCAACGAGTTCGAGTGGACGAAAGAATGCCAGGAGGCGTTCGAAGGGCTAAAGGAATTCTTATCTACCCCGCCACTGCTAGCCAAGCCGACGGGGGAGGAGCTCCTTCTATACCTTGCAGCCTCTCCTGAAGCTGTTAGCTCCGTACTAGTCCGTATGGACACTAATGGCACACAAAGGCCAGTGTATTATACGAGTAAGGTGCTTCATGATGCAGAGACCCGATACTCAAACATGGAGAAAATCATCTTCTCATTGATCGTGTCTGCCCAGCGATTGCGGCCATACTTCCAAGCCCACCCGATCGCGGTGATCACAGACCAGCCTCTGAAGGCAGTTCTGGCTCGTCCCAGATACTTCCGGCCGGCTGGCAAGGTGGGCCCTCAAGCTGGGGGAGTTTGACTATCTTTCTGCCCCGGTCGGCCATGAAGTCCCAGGTTCTGGCAGATTTTTTGGTTGAATGTACTTGGGGAATGGAGCCACCTGAAGAACCTCCTACAGACATTCAGCCCCTTGGAACCAACAAAGATGAGTGGGTTCTCTACGTGGATGGGGCATCTAACTCTCAAGGGAGCGGAGCAGGCCTCATCTTGGCCAACTCGGATGGGGTTGTGACTGAATGTGCACTTCGCTTCCTCTTTCCAGCCACTAACAACCAGGCGGAATATGAAGCTTTGTTATCCGGTATAAGGTTGGCTCGAGAGCTTGGGGTGAAACGCCTTAGGGCCTTCACCGACTCCCAACTGGTTGTCGGCCAGATTACAAAGGAGTATGAGGCAAAGGATCCCATCATGGCCCGCTACTTAGACGCGTGCACTCAATGGTTTCCCCATTCACTCACTTCAGCGTCAGCTACATTCCTCGACAAGAGAATGCCAGAGCCGACGCCCTATCCCATCTCGCCGCCTCGGTTGATGGGATGTTGGGAAAGGCTTATGTGGAGCATTTAGAAGTCCCAAGCATTGAGGTACCAGAGAAACTTTGCCGATGGAGCAGGAGCCCTCCTGGATGGACGCCTACGTTCAATACTTTACTGATGGCATCCTCCCAGAAGACCCTGCCAAAGCTAGGAAACTTAGAAGACGAGCCCCGAAGTTCTTCCTTATGGAAGGAAAGCTCTACCGAAGGTCATTCTCATACCCTATCCTCAGGTGTGTCGGTCCCACCGACGCCAACTATATTTGCGAGAGATACACGAGGGGATATGCGGAGCCATCTGGGGGGCAGGGCCCTTGCATACAAAGCTCTACGTCAGGGGTATTATTGGTTGACAATGAAAGAGGACGCCTCTGAACTCGTCAAAAGGTGTGACAGCTGCCAGCATCATGCCAATGTCCAACATCAACCGGCGTCCCAGCTGACCCCCTGACTGCACCGTGGCCCTTTGCACAATGGGGCATGGACATCCTGGGACCTTTCCCTCCTGCCTCTGGACAACGTAAGTTCCTAGTTGTGGCCATCGATCATTTCACTAAGTGGATCGAAGTGGAAGCTCTTGCTAAAATCACGGAAGCCAAAGTGAGGTCTTTCTTTTGGAAATCTGTGGTGTGTCGGTTTGGGTTACCACACACCCTGGTCACAGACAACGGCCGACAGTTTGATAACACGGTCTTCCGAGAATTCTGCGAGGGCCTAGGAATCCGTCACCGATTCACCTCCGTAGGGCATCCCCAAACCAACGGCGCAGCTGAGGTGACCAATCGCATCATCCTACAAGGGCTCCGGGCTCGGCTAGATAGCTGCAAAGGGCGCTGGGTGGAAGAGCTTTCCAGTGTGTTGTGGGCCTACCATACGACACCGCGAGCACCCACAGGGGAAACCCCTTTTAGCTTGGTCTTTGGGACCGAGGCGGTCATCCCTGTAGAAATAGGGGCTCCTAGTCCCCGGACTGAATTATACCATGAAGAAAGCAACTCCAACCAGCTAAGGGCTGATCTGGATTTGGTGGAAGAATTGCGAGATCAAGAGCATCTTCGTATGGCAGCGTTCCGTCAGCGAGTGGCCAGACACTACAACTCTCGGGTGCGGCCCAAGACATTCCTGCCAGGAGACCTGGTCCTACGAAGAGCTGAAGTATCGAAGCCAACGGAAGGGGGCAAGCTGGCACCAAAATGGGAAGGACCATACCGTGTCAAAGAGGTACTCCACCATGGGGCATATAAAGTCGAGGAGCTAGACGGGAAGCTGCTCCCTCGAACTTGGAATGCCGACAATTTATGACGGTACTATCAATAGAATTCTATCGTTATTAACTTGAATCTATTTGATGCATGAATAATAGACGTTCTTATTTTCGAATGAGTATGTTTAGCAAAAGACCAACTCAGCATCGGCATCCAAAGACCGGATCCGCTCCGGCAGTCAAAGACCAACTCCGCGTTGGCATCTAGACCGGCGCCCAGCGTCGGCATCCAAAGACCGGATCCGCTCCGGCAGTCAAAGACCAACTCCGTGTTGGCATCTAAGACCGGCGCCCGGCGTCGGCAGCCAAAGACCGGATCCGCTCTGGCAGTCAAAGACCAACTCCGCATTGGCATCTAAGACCGGCGCCCAGCGTCGGCATCCAAAGACCGGATCCGCTCCGGCAGTCAAAGACCAACTCCGCGTTGGCATCTAAGACCGGCGCCCGGCGTCGGCAGCCAAAGACCGGATCCGCTCCGGCAGTCAAAGACCAACTCCGCGTTGGCATCTAAGACCGGCGCCCAGCGTCGGCATCCAAAGATCGGATCCGCTCCGGCAGTCAAAGACCAACTCCGTGTTGGCATCTAAGACCGGCGCCCAGCGTCGGCAGCCAAAGACCGGATCCGCTCCGGCAATCAAAGACCAACTCCGCATTGGCACCTAAGACCGGCGCCCAGCATCGGCATCCAAAGACCGGATCCGCTCCGGCAGTCAAAGACCAACTCCGTGTTGGCATCTAAGACCGGCGCCCAGCGTCGGCAGCCAAAGACCGGATCCGCTCCGGCAATCAAAGACCAACTCCGCGTTGGCACCTAAGACCGGCGCCCAGCGTCGACATCCAAAGACCGGATCCGCTCCGGCAGTCAAAGACCAACTCCATGTTGGCATCTAAGACCGGCGCCCAGCGTCGGCATCCAAAGACCGGATCCGCTCCGGTAGTCAAAGACCAACTCCGCATTGGCATCTAAGACCGGCGCCCGGCGTCGGCAGCCAAAGACCGGATCCGCTCCGGCAGTCAAAGACCAACTCCGCGTTGGCATCTAAGACCGGTGCCCAGCGTCGGCATCCAAAGACCAGATCCGCTCCGGCAGTCAAAGACCCACTCCGCGTTGGCACCTAAGACCGACGCTCAGCGTCGGCCGTAAAAACCAACAATGTGGTGGCCCCGAGGACCCGCTCCTCGCATTGACGATAGCAACTAAAATCCGCGCTACCATCGAATATTGGTTTTGTCGTTGCTTAGGACAGCATCATGGCCCTGTCTAGCGTAACCTACTATACTTAATCCTATCGACTGGCAGTTCACAGCAGTTCGAACAAAGGAAGTAGATTATAATTGAAGGATCAAGATAGATTAAAAATGTTCATTGATGATGAAGTTTACAAAATTTCCAACAAGGAGAAAAACAAAAAAGCTGCTAATGGGCATCCGAAGGCAGGGCATCATCCTCGGGGACGTCGTCAGGCTGCAGCTCTCCGATATCTTCCAAGTCGTAAAGCTCCTGGACTTCTTTTTGCAATCTTGGAAGCCGGCGTCATAAGCTAACGCCGCTGATTCAGCTACCTCGTCATCGAAGGCTGCGGATTTCTTATAATCCTCTATGGCGTTGGCCCCCTTTTCTTCCGCCTCAGTGGCTCTCCTCTGGGCCTCCACCACTACCGCCTCCAAATCCGTGATCTTGATTATGTGTTGGCGGGTGGCTTCCTTAGCCGCATTGGTCTCGGCAAAGGCAGAACTCATCTGAGTCTTTAGAACGCATACCTCCTGCTCTACTGCCATCAGTTTCTCCTCGATAGCCACCAGCTTTTCCTTGGCCGCCATCAGCTTCTCCTCGGCCGCTTTTTGCTTTTCTTCCGCCACCTGAGCATTGTCCAACTCATTGGCAGCGTGGCGCTGGGCAACTTCCAGTGCGTATTCAGCTTTTTTGGCTCTAAGCCGAATAGCCTCTACCTCACCCGTCAGGGTGGCCCGGGTGTCCTCCAGAGCCATCGCCGCCTTTTCAGCTTTCACTTGAAGGGAGACCATCTCCTCCCGTGCTTGTTCAATAGCGGTGTCGCTCAGGGTCCAGAGATCCTTAAGGGCGACAAGGGAGTTCAGGGCCTAAAAAAAAAAAAAAAAAATTCAGATATAAGGAGAAAAAGGGGAAAAGAAAAAGGACAGTAATAGCACAAAGCTCACCCAAAGGTGCGCCACCGAGGCTTCACGGAAAAAGGTGACACACCCTTGACCGCGGAGGTATTCTTGCACCTCCGCCACTGAAGCTTCCTCGATGACTCGTGTAGCCCAGCGGCTATGGTTCGTCAACATTGATTGGAAGGAGGGATCGATACTCCTCCCCTCCCTGGGCATCGGACATACCGAGGCTGATCCCGCCTCGGAGCCTGCCGCCTTTGGCCCCCTAACGGGCTGGGGCGCTTCAGCTGCCGCCCCGAAGGGGGCAAGGTAGCGACTGGAGTTGCCGTCATTGCCGCCGGAGCCTTATCCGTTTCTTTAGGCATGGGAGACAGCGTCTTCCCATCAGGAGATAAGTCAAGTAAAATAATTGGCAGAGCCGGAGCTGGAGATTCCTCCGGCGGGCCGTGCTCCACCTCCTTGCCGGCCCTGGCCTTCGCCACGTCTTCCATGACGGGTTCTTCGGCTTGGGGTTGGGCCGCCTCGCATATGTGCACGGGCCCCATTGCTTTGGCTTCTGGGGTGTCGACCTCTTTAGTGATGGCCCTTTTGGGGCCGCCCTTCTTCGAGACTTTGGCGCGTAGGGGCTTCATGACTATAGTTCCTCCGGTGTCGGCCATCCCAGCGTCGGTCTCTCTGCCACTAACCCTCCCGGCATCGGCTCTCCTGGGAACCTTGGTGGCAGCTCTTCCTTCGGTGGGGGACACAGTCCCCGCGGCCTTCCTCTTCTTGGCGGCCACTTGCTTAAGCTTGTGCAATGTCGGCGCCATCCCTACGCAAGCAAGAGAGTTAAAAAAAAAAAAAAAAAAAAAGAAGAAGAGAGAAGGGAGAATAGAGAAGAGAGGCGAGTGGACTAATGCTCACCCCTCGAGGAAATCAAGCCGGCACGTTGAAGATTCTCCTCGGCTATCAGCTTATTACACTTGGGAATATCGGCAGTCAGGAGCTGCCCAAATGCCATCCGGTCTCGTGGAAGGATGGAGGCGTCCCTGTTGGCATCGATATTGGGTACCCCCCAGCTTCCACGAACCCCGCTGACGTCCGCGAAGAAAACTTGTCCTTCCACCCCTTAACGGAGGAAGGAAGGCACAACCTAAGAATCCTATTGGATCTAGGAGTGAAAGACCACCACCCCGACTGTTTGCGCAAGGTATAGAAGCTGCGGAACAAGGAAATGCTAGCCTCTATGCCCTGCAGATGATAGAGTACCAAAAAACCAACAATAGTTCGAAAGGAGTTGGGAACTAGTTGGGACGGGTCAGGGAGTACCTATCCAGAAGATTAAGGATGAAAGGGTGAATCGGTAGTCGAAGCCCGGCTTTAAAAAGGCCCCGTACAAGGCAACCCTCCCGGAACGGGAAGAGGTTGCCCTGTCGTTAGGGGTGGGAACGAACAGGTGAAGGTCCGGAGGGAAACCATACCTAGCCCTTAAATTCGCGATGTCCTGAGCAGACATGGCCGACGCAGTCCCTTCGGGGGACTCCTTGGTAACCCTAGAAGGGCCGGCAACCGCCGGCCGGGTTTTGACGGAAGTTTGTCCACCGGACGGACAGATCCCGGTCGAGGAACGATCGACTGGTCGTGGTTCTGGTGAATGATTAGAAGATGAGGTGGACCATTGGATGGACTGGGACTCGGAAGACTGGGAAGAACCCCCCCAAGAACCGGAAATGGAGCAAGAAGGAGAAGAAGCCATAGGGACTAACCTGAGAAGAAAAACGCGAGCCAAAGACAGGGCACGGAGAGAACGAACGAAAGACAGAAGCGCTGGCGGACTCAAAAAGGGGGCAATGGCGGAGAAAATGGGGAAGAGAGGAAGATAAGGGCAATCTGCCATCATGGCGCCATTTCGAAACATCCCCCTCGCCGTCCGATCCAACCACGCGTCCGTCTTCAGTTGGGAGACGTTTCGAAAAAGCTCGAAAAGACCGGCAAAAGGGGGAGTTAACCTTATCACAATGATTCCGTCCGCCTTTTCATAACGCTGCCCGAGGTAAATCCTCCCTAATCCCAACAAAGGAGAAATAATGATGCGGAAACTGGCCATCCAGAGGATATCCACACCCCTTTCGCGGATAAATAAACGCTTACCCATCTCAGGGGCGGGGGGGCATCTGATACGGATGGCCGTTTCCCCTGGAGTAATATTATCTTCTGCATGATTTTCGAAAGCAATGATGTGACAACGAAACCCAAAGCCTCCAGCATCGGTCTTCGGAACCGACCTCCAGTGTCGGCCTCTTGAGCCCGCAGCCAGCGTCGGCCTCTTGAGCTAGACAGCCAGCGTCGGCCTCCAGAGCCAGACAGCCAGCGTCGGCATCTTGAGCCAGACAGCCAGCATCGGCCTCCGGAGCCAGACAGCCAGCGTCGGCCTCTTGAGCCAGACAGCCAGTGTCGGCCTCCAGAGCCAGACAGCCAGTGTCGGCCTCCAGAGCCAGACAGCCAGCGTCGGCATCTTGAGCCAGACAGCCAGCGTCGGCCTCCGGAGCCAGACAGCCAGCGTCGGCCTCTTGAGCCAGACAGCCAGCGTCGGCCTCCAGAGCCAGACAGCCAGCATCGGCCTCCAGCGCCGGCCCCCGGCGTCGGCCTCTTAGTCAAACAGCCAGCATCCAGCGCCGGCCCCCGGCATCGGCCTCCAGCGTCAGCTATCAGCATCGGTCTCCAACGTTGGCCACAGGTGTCGGCCTTAATAAGCCCCAGTACTAAGGCTTTGGTTCTGGCATCCGGCATTACCACCCAGCATCGGCCCCCAGGGTCGATCTTCATACAAGGATTAGTCTTGGGCAACTGACCCCGCGATCTAAGGACTACTGCCGGATTGCTCGGGCGTGTCAGCCTGATTAGCAGTTACCGCTATAAGCGGCCCTTATCTAGCAACAACTTACCGTTCGATGAAACATCGTAACAGAACAGATCTGACGGTTCCAATAGACCATGGTATACGGATCCCCCAACAGGTATAAAAGGAGGACCTGAGCTCCATGGCAAGGGGACTCTCTCTTTTTCTCTCTCAAAAAAAAAGCTTACTTGACAAAAGTTCTAAAAAGATCATATCCCTGTTCGACGACTCACTAACTTGGGCATCGGAGGGTCTCCGCCGGAACCACCGGTCCGGGACTTTTTGCAGGTTCTTGGAGGAAGACGATGGCCCTTCTACGCGCCCAGTGATTCCAGCCTGCCCGACATCCACTATACTTGAGTCGGCCGCAATCGAAAATTGATCTGATCCAATTTTATTATTAAAATTAATTTTTATATAATCTGATAAAAATTAAAAAAATCTATTGAACCAACCGAATTTCAATCGATCCAATCCGATTTTTAATTTTTTTTTAATTTTTTATTTAAATTATATTTATTTTTTATTTTATATTATTAAATTAAAATTTAATTATAATATTATCTGATTTGATCAAATCAGTTCATTCAATCTAATCGGTTGACCCATGACCCAAGTTAGACCGGTTCATTGTTCAATCCAATTTTTAAAACAACCCAGCAAAGCCTCTTCTTCTTCTTCCTCTTTTTCTTAATCAAATAATAGCGAAACAGGGGAAGGGACGTCGCATTCAAGAAGGCATGGACCCCTGCAGCGACTTTTATATATGTATACGCCGGCAAGTTTAGAATGGTTGAGAGCGTTGAAAATCAAATAATAATTTTTTGTTAATTATTTTGAAGCAAAGTCCTAAGTCATTATAATAATTTGGTATCTTTTAAAAAGTCTCATGAAGTATCCTGGACATCCTTATCGGCAAGATATGTGCATGATGTATAAAGGCAAGTTCGAGGAGCGCATAAAAAACAATTAAGAAATAAACGCACAGAGTTGTAATCTACTTATTTGATCTTACAAATTTATATACGTTTCCAAGCACCACAGTGAAAGGAATAGATTAAGGTTCAATAAAACAAACAAAAAAGAACTTAATCCATAAGAACTCTTTAATATGATTATAAGAGTAGAAGGTCGGCAAGTATAAAGATCTCCTTTTGTGAGACCCTAAATATATACTTTCAAATAACAATATTAAATTTTAAAATTGTTAGTCCCTATTGCCTATTAATTATTAACTAAACACTAATGGAGTTGGAATCCAATAGTGACCCCAAACACCATCAAAAATATAAATGATGAGAATGATGATATAGAAATAAGGTCATCAGTAAGTTTAATAGTAAAAGCTGAGATATCTATTGGTGCAGAGCATGAGAAGGAGTGTCATGTCTTAGACTCAAGGATGGATTTAAGATACAATAATTAACCGCATACTTGCAAAATTAAATCCTATAGTCACATAGGTCAGCTTCTATTCGAATCCTTTCTTCATATGTCTTGATCTCTAAAAAGATAATTATATATTTTATGAGCTAATACTTACTTAGTAAGTAACTATAATTATTTGTTTATAAAAACCGGATATGCTATCAAATTTATAAAATTTATAAATCATTTTTTATGTCAAAATATCATCATATTAATTACATTAATAGTTACTTTATATATCTAATCTTCAAATTAAATGTCATGCATTTTCTAATCATAAGATTTTTAAAAAATGTAATTTAACATATACAACAAATCCATGCAAGAGAGATGGTCAATTCTTTTTGTTTTCTTTGTAGCATTGGAAAAGTAAAATTAGAAAAGCAAGAGAGATGGTCAATTCGAAAGAGGCTCGAAGAAGGAAATCGAGGGTTTATCCAAAATAAAAAGATTATGAAACAAACAGGACAATCAATAAATCTAACAAAATATCATAAATAATCCTATTCTAATCAATGATAAAGATCATTTTAAAAATAATGATGCTATAGCAAACCTCTTCTTTAAATTGCCTTGTACTCCACATAATTCATAATACATTGCAATATAGGCTTTTTCATCCTTAGATCATCATGTTTCACGCTAATTATCAATTGCATCCTTTTAACTCGAAAAGGAAATCATCAAAAACCTCTCCTCACAGCATATAAGCAGCAACAATTCCCACCTTTTCCAATTCCCATAATAACCATAATTATATGCCTCCCTTGAAGGCATAAACCATGCTAAACTAATGTAGGAAAGAGATTCTGACATTGCTGGACTCTGGGTCCAAAAGAAAGTTCTCTTTGAGTTAGAATACTACGATTTTGTGCACGAGAAGAGTTTCACACATCCTATAATATAGCAAATTCATAGAGATTTGTTGGTGAGCCAGAAATACTTATATAAACTTTCCTAACATAATATAGCAAATAAATCATAAACAATTTCATCAGGAAGATCCGTTAGTATCTAATATACATCTAATATTATAATTTTATATTAATCTTTAAAACATATTCTATATCTAAATATTTCTATATATAAGATATATATTGGCACTTGCGTGTACTTATGCATACATTTCAACTAGTGCAATCATACTGGCCCAATCAATTCATTAATGGGGGTTGAAATTACATGGTCCAAAAACACGAATGAAAATTCATTAGTAGCAAGTGATTTTGAGTTATAAGCAATTAAACTTTTTTTTTAATCTAATGTGGGACTATCCTTGTAATAAACACTTAAATTTTTTCTTTGTCATTTGATGCAAGATTATTTTAGGATATTATAATCTCCATCTATTAAGGTATTATAATGCAAGCTAGCCAGAATTTATCCCAAGCCGGATTGTTGATGCTATAAGAGTGGTGGCTCCATGCCACGATGAAACTTTACCATCGTCTCATGGATAGCCTTTTCCTCTTATCCATGAACTACCACATACTCAAGTTAGCTTTGATACCATTTGTAATGCCTCAGTCCCATTTACTGGCCCAATTAATCTGTTAGCAAGTCAAAACCATATTGCTACTCAAAAATTTGAGTGGAAGTTAATTGGCAACAAATGAACTTGAGTATTTGATATGAGGCTATTTGGATTAATTTCATAGTTTTGACTTTTTTTATTTACATGTAACTACCAACCAAACATCAACTCTCTATCTTCTCATCTATTTCATCCTGAGGATTGGTCAGATGATGTACTAATATATTTAAAAATAAATAAAAATTTAAAATAAAGAAAAACCAACAATAAGAATGCGGGCACCAAAATAAGACTTTTCAAAGGAATAAACGTGTGTGTATAAGGAATACATGTGTGTGTACACACACATTTTATTCTGGGACTGGTCAGATGATGTACTAATACTTTAAAAAAATTAAAATAAAGGAAAACTGACAATAGGAATGTAAGCATCAAAATAAGACTTTTCAAAGGAATATATATGTGTGTGTGTGTTGCTTCAGTTAATTAGAATCATCTAAAACGAGTGGGAACCACTGAAATTGGACCTAAACCGGTCAAATCTATTGAAGCCATTGATTTAAAAGGTGGACAAGATATGTAATTGGTCAACGGGCTCCTACATATACAGTTAGTAACCTTTAACTAGTTAAAAATAAATGAAATACATTAAAATACCATAAAAAGGGAACAATAATGATAATATTTTGTAGCAACATTAATAACAATGACAACTCAAGTTCTTGGTATTTAATAATTAATAGCATTATTTATAATGTGATTAAAACACTAATATTCTTAACACCCACATCCGGCCAATCTAAAACCTACATCCAACCTATCCATCAATTTTAACCTGCTCCATCTGCACCAAAAAAATGTAAGTGGGCAATGTATGTGGCCTAATAATCAGTGTTTTGAAAATCGAAAATACAATCGGTTCAATCAGAAATCGATTTTCAATCCGATTTAAATTTATTATTAAAATTAACTTTTATTTGATCCGATGAAAATCAAAAAAATCCATTGAACCGACTGGATTTCGAACCGATCCAATCTGATTTTTAGATTTTTTAAATTTTTTTATTTGAATTGTATTATATTTTATTTATATTATTAAATTAAAAATTAATTATAATATTATTCGGTTCGATCAAATCGGTTTATCCAATCGAACCGATTGATCCATGATTCAAATGTTAAGCGGTTCGTTGTCCGATTTAATTTTCAAAAGATTGCTAATAATCCTAGACCAGCAGTTGCACAATGCCAACTGGATTGCCTTTTAGGTCCATATGCAACGCGACTGCATAAACTAACTGCAAATTGGCAATAAGGTTGATAGGCCCCTTTGATAATAATTTATTTTGCACGGAAGGTTTTAGACCAGGATTTATAGATAGATAAAAGTTATAAGATAGCTGTCAAATAAAATTTCTAGAATTGCTTCAACAATGTCGATCTATATCCTATTTTGATTAGGAGCTTGGTGAGCAATTGGATTGCAAGAATCTTACAAGATGTTAGTGTAAATTCAATTGGTCCATCTATAAGGTGAGATAAAATTTTAGCAAGTTAGTGTACAACATTTTCTTATCCTTGTCTTTCACATTGCATCAACATACAAATGCATGAGTTTGTAGTTTCATAATATCTCA